>BMAW01096183.1:0-68677 GCA_019974015.1 Nephila pilipes
ACACACATATATATATATATATATACATATATATATATATGAATAATATTTTTCAATAATTATTCTTTTTGAGAGTATTACATTGTTGAAAAGATACTTCTGATTCATTCTGGAATTAATTACCCCAGATTTATGATTGTGAAAAATGCTTTCAATTTCTTTTAGTTGTTCCATAAATATGCATTTCTGTTGGGGTAGATATGTAACTTTTTCCATTCACATTCCACTGAATTGAATCTAATTAATACAAAGTTTGCCTGATAAAAATTTTGTCAGTTGTCCAACAACCATGATTAAATATCAATGCAGTAAGTTTGGGATCATTACCATGATATAACTCTAAATTGTTTTGAAATTCAAGTTTTTCTTCAGATTGCTTTTTTGATGTTTTCATTAATTTACGATACATTTACTTTGACTTATGGATGCTTATGTAAACATTGGATTTCATACTCCATATAAGGCAAACCAGTCATAAACCATTATCCTTCCCTCCCTGTGCTTGACATAAGGCATTATGTATTTGGGTTTCAATAATTCTATTTGTTTTCTCCTCATAATAAATCATCTATTGAGACCAAAAATACTATGATTTGATTCGTCAGTAAATATATTATTTCATGATGATTTCTTTCGGCCATCATTTACTTCATAAGTCCCTTAGCTACCTTTTTTTTTTTTGAACTTCCAAAAACTTTTCTTTGAGGCAATCGGCCTTAGAACGCATGGAACTGTAGTATTTAGGTAACAGAAGATGGAGTATTTTATGTACCATATCGCTTTATACTTTCAACCACAAGTGGCAATAATTTATTTAGTTCTTAGATTCTTCTCGATTTTATTTTGTATAAACTTCTGGTAACTATAAATGTAAAATAATTCGATGTCATTTTGAAAACATTTCTTTTAAGAGTTCCACGGCGTACCTATTATTATTATATAACATCAAAGATAGATTACTGCTTTCATATTCTTCTTCTGAAATATATCTAATCAATGACTAATTTTATATTTAAATAATCAGGTATGCAAACTTCAGGTATAACTTTCTTGATTTGCATTTTGGCCTTTGGATCCATATAACTGGAGTATCCATTCTACTGTTGATGAGTCTAATTTGCAAATATATACCAAATCTTTCTCCTAACCAAGCCATAATCGTTAAAATTTTGATTCTTGTCTTTCTCTAAACATCTCTTAGAGAAAGCCAAGGAAAATCAAGAAAGTTAGGTATAACTTTCTTGATTTGCATTTTGGCCTTTGAACCCATATAACTGAAGTATCCATTCTACTGTTGATGAGTCTAATTTACAAATATGTACCAAATCTTTCTCCTAACCAAGCCATAATCGTTAAAATTTTGATTCTTGGCTTTCTCTAAGCATCTCTTAGGTAATAAGAAATTTTAACCAAACATTACATCCTGGTTAAAACACCTTTATCAAGAGTTCTACGAAATTCCTATCGTTTTATAACATCATTGATGGTATCAATTTTATCTACAATTTTTTAAATATTTCTGAATAGGTTACCAATTTTACAATATTTGATAGTTTAATTTTGATCAGAATTTTAGTAATATTTGAATGATTAGTCATGTTTATTTGGAATGTAAGATATATTAGTTATTACGAAAAAAACTTGCTTATGGACAAAATTTGATATTTTTTATCGACATTACTTTTTATCTGGTAAAATTCATTTAAAATAAATCCTAAGCACTAATTTAATAAAATATATTGCTTACAAAAACATTTTAGGTGAAACATTAAAATACTCAAATAATTTTCGGCTCTTGGTTTTCTATCTTAGAAGGTAAAACATGTAAAGATGTGCTCTAAATTTTACTGAGAATATTCATTCAGGCTCCAGTCTACCCACCATTTTGATTTCATCAGCTTAATGTTAATCCTATGGAATTTCAACTTGAAATCTCCTATCTTTACTATTTGATCTATTTGAATGCAATAAAGTGAATCTGAAAGAGCAAAAAATAATGAATGCTTCTGGGGAATTACTTTATTCCTCCGATTTTTAAAAATATTTGAAAATATTCTTTAAAACCGGAAAATTGAAAAACGAATGATTAAAATAAGAATAAAAATATTTTTAAAAATCTTAGGAAAAAAGTAATTCCACAGATGCATTTATTATTCTTTGTTCTTTCAGATGCACTTTATTGCATTCAAATAGATTAAATAGTAAAGATGTGAGAATTAAAGTCGAAATTCCATAGGATTATCATTACGTCCACGAAATCAAAATGGCGGATAGACGGGAGCCTTAATACTAATATTTTTTCCACGGGACCGCAAAAAAGCCATATACGGAGAAAAATAGTATTTTTTTAAAAAGGCCCATCCGTATACCTTAATTAATTTCAATATTACGCTATTTCGAAAGTAACCAAAATGTGTTTTTCTAAATGGTTTATATTTTAAAGCATCGATAACAGTATCTTTCATTTCTTTTAAGAGTATACAATATTTAAAACTGTAACATTTTTACACGATTTGTCTTTAAAATGTATTTACATTTATTTTATTTAATTATTTATAATATTTTTCATTTTTGTATAGTTATAAATTACATTGCTTTTTTTTTTCTGAAGTATAATACAAGCGAAAAACATACTTTTTTCTTTTACTTAATTTTTATGTAAATTCTTTTAAATTTTTTATCAGTGGGATAGTTTTATAAACTTTTTAAATGTTTTATATTTGATATTCATTTTCAAATGACAATGAAATAACCAAATGTTTTAACAAAAGTTTTAAAATTTGATGATCCGGATGAATTAAAAACAAAAATTCAACTTTCTTGGTCAAGATGTCTTTTCCCACGAACAAAAGTTTTAAAGAATGCTTTTCTCTCTTCTCTTCTCTCTCTCTCTCTCTCTCTTATTTCTGCATTAAATATCACATACTCATGTCAAGAAAGTTTTTCTGCTAATTTAACCCGTGTATATACAAAAAAGGAAAACTATTTTCACAGAATTTGATCTCTCGAACTAAAGTCAAGTCCAGATGTCGTGCTGTCACACGAAACTAACATAAAAAGGAGACCTCAAAATAAGTTTGAAGACTCCTTTCATCGAAATCCTTCTCCAAATTTTTATGTCACCAACTTTCTGTGTTACTTCAGAAGACTCTTATGGTTGAATGCCCGAAAAGAATATGCTATCACACATAAATATAAAACTTGTTTTGCTTTGCTAAAATTCGTTTAGTGGCTTTCTTTTTTAAAAATTAATTACGAAATTAATTTATTTCCGACTCTTATTGTATCTTTACGCACCAAATATTAATTCACTGGAGGGGAAGGGTACTTTAAAAACGAATTTATGTGTTATATCCACTTGTTTTAGACACAGGAAAATATTTTACATTTTTCTACATTATGACAATTACTGCTGTAATCGCATCTAGATAAATTAATTAAAATATTTTTAAAGGGATTTCTGTAAAAGTATTCAAAAAATAAGAAATTTATGCAATATTTTAACAAGTTTTTATTTTAGAAAAATTATTTTGAGAACACAATTTCTTAGAAAAAGTGATTAATAAACCAACTAAAATAAAATAATTAGAAAAACGTTCTGTAAAATGTTTTGCAAATTACAGATTTAGCCATTCAAGGTGCTCCTTTTTATAATTATTATTAAATAACTCAATTAAATATAAGAATTAAATTAAACGATGAAATACCGAGAAATGGACAATACTTAACTTTTCCGATATTAAAATTAAAGCAAACGATAAATTATTAAATTGAATATATTTAAGCTAAATGTAAATAAAATTGAAGCAAACGATAAAAAATTGAATTGTGATCTAGTACGGCAAAATGCCCCACCTAAAACAATAACCCCTTACGCGGCTAGTACATTATATATTGCATGAATTCTCGAAATGGAATTTCTTTAAGAATTGTAGCATATTATAATAAATAAATTATGCATTTCCAAAGATGTGGTGTTGTTTCATGACGTAGGATCTTTGAAATTAAAACTTATTTTACATATGAATGAAATTAATTTTGAACTGTTCAATATTACTGATATCTAAGGATTATAAAATGTATTTTTAATAGTTTATTTTAAACGAAAACTTAGTTCGTTTTAAATAACTCATAGTTAACAGAATGCTAACTTGTTCCATAATATGAATTGGTACTGTACATCTATAAATGTACAATTATAAAGTCGTTGTCACTACTGTGCTGTCTATTAGAAATTTTAATAATAAATGTATATATGCTGTTATTTTAGCTCAATAATTCCTTTTGACTTGTATTTTATAGTTTTTATTATAAAAAAGTCAAGTTTTGTTGTCTTGTTTTATAAAATTAATTTGTTTCTTTGGGTATATATTTTCTGTAGGGCATCATTAAATCAATTAGAAATATTACATTTAGATACATCTCCATTGTCAAATGAAAACCTCAAGTAACGTATGCACACATTCATTAGATTAATTTGTGATATGTTTATGTAATTAAATTTTTCCAGTTGAAATAATAAATAAATGAATAATGCAAAAAATAGGATATTTTGATAACATTTGCTTGGGTAAGGGAAAAATCGAAAAATTCTTTGTTTTTTTAATTACAGGTAAGTATTGACAAATTTGTCAGACGGCTGTATCAGTACAGATATTTCAGTATTCTGTAAGCAGAAATAAAGGTAAATTTATTTGTATAACGGTTTATATTTAATAAAATCATAATTTAAATATAGCTCAAAATTTAGAAAAGATGATACTTCAGTTTTATATTTATGGAAATTTAAAATCTTTTTTTTAATTTTTTGTATGGTAATTCTTGTTATTCAAAATTTGGTATTTGGTCATTGCTCTTCTAACTGTTAATTGGTTTAAATTATCTGGTTAATTACTTTAAATTTTTTTTTCAAGAAGGAATATTTGCTTGCATGATTTTATTTGAGCATATTTTCAAAAAAAAAAATATTCTTCATAAATTTTGCATCAAATGTAAGTTTTTTTTATAGAAGTAATATTTAAGCTGATAATTTCTTCTCAGACTCATAATCACTATTTGAAAAAATTCTGCTATTGCAGATGATTGCTTTGATAAATATCATCAAATTGTTACATGGAAGAAGGGCTTGCACAGTGCAGGAATGTTCCATTTAATTAATAAACAAGTTCTTTTTGAAACTCTCAAGAAATTACTCTAAATTCCATTATGCCAAGAAACAATGAAAAATCATAAATCAGCAATAGCATTAATTCAAAGTTCATACAATAAAACGCAGTGCTTCAAAATACTTAATCATACTATCACGTGAAGCATATACACAAACTGATATAATCACATTGGTTCATAAACATAAGCTTTGAAGATATGTCTTAAAAAACTATCAACAAATCTAGGGATATCTGGTCATTCCGACATTTTTTGACCAAGTATGTCCCACAGGACATCCTTACCTATTCAGCATTATTGCCTACGTATTCTCTTTCTTATTTCAAAATTACCTTTTCTACCGTATTAGTCGCTCTTCGGGGAAGTAAAGAACAAATTTTCTGTAGCAGTATTTAAAAATTCCATATTGTTGTCCCTTTTTTACATTTTTTAACTACTATTTAAATATATAAGTAAGGTTTTTACGAAAAAAATTAATATGTTTTAAAAATAATTCATCATCTCTTGATAAGCAATTAAACTTCTAACATGAAACAGTACATTTAGATATTAAAAATTGACGTTTGAAGTTTTTGTAATCAATATTCATTCAAATATTACTCGAAGAAACCAGATAAAAATTTAAAATTTTCGTGAGTTGTAATTCGGAAATTTTATTGTGTGTCATTAATAATTTAATTGTAGTTTTTTTAAAAACTTAAACTTTATTTTTTTCATATATTATCATCTTTACAGTTTACTCTAGAAACAAAGGAAGGAATTACATTTAAAAACCAAAAAAAAAAAATGATAATTATTCTCTATGTAAATTAAGACATATTTTTAAAGAAGATGTTAAGTCTGTAGAATTGAACTTTGAAGTTTTCGCATAATTGCCATCAAAATATATAACATATTGTGTATCGTAAATAAACGTGAATTAATCAATTTGGTAAACACTTAAGAAAAAAATATCATTAAAACATTTGATTTTCTACGTAAATTCTCTAGTTAAAAGATTTTAAACAATTCAATAAATTCAGCATTCCGAGTAAGATCTATTTTTCAATCCGATGCAAATGATTACATTTAAAGTGCATCTTATGGCAAAAATAAAAACTAAAATATTAATGAAACAAATATTGCAGAATTTTATTAACATTTAGTATTCTACAAATCAACATAAATCCAGTTATGATGTCTCATCTAAATGCCACCTATAAGCCAACCAATAAAATCTCATAACATCATTTCAACACTAAACTACGCAACAAATCCCAGAATACAGCACTAGCACTTTTTACAGTCTTCCATAATGCACTAAACCTTCTTATCGTCAACTCTCTTCTCGCCAACAAAGAGCTATTTATGTCCATCTGCGCCAAAATGCGTCGCCATGAAAATTCCCAACTTAGAATACATCAGGCTATGTATTACCGCACGTTCTCTATATTAGGAGGATATGACGTAAAGTAAAGAGGATTTCTGAACCATGAGGACCTTTCATTCGAGGTGTTTACTGCTGTACATAACCTTATATTGACGTTTTAGCAAGGATGCTGGAGGAGATATTGGAAAGCTTTGGCGGTTTATTCACTTGCATTTTCTGTTCAAAGCCACGATTTTGTCTGAGGACGAGATTAAAGGACTTACGTTTGCGAAGCATTAACATTGCGAAAGTTATTGAAGATAGGGTATTTGTCTAGGTAATTTGACCTGCACTCGTTTTGAATAGCTGCTCACAAAATATAATTTCTTGGAGATAAATGCTACTATATTAACCAATATACGTTATGAATAATAGAAATAAAAGTTCTTGGTTGTATATATTGAAAACATCATTAATTGTATTCGTACAAAATAAAAGAATATCTTAATATCGATAGTAATTGTGATTAACGATTCTCAAATCTCTAGGTACTATCGATATTGGATAAATAATTTATATTTGCAGTCTTTTAGAAGCAGATTGAAGCTTTTAAATATCTAAAAGAAAAGATACAGTTAAAATTATGAAACTTATATTAATATTCGATTTCCTGGTTTTGTATCATTAAAAGAATTATTTGTATTTGAATAATTCAACACATTTAAACAACTTTCTTGCATATTTAATATCTAATAGACAAACAACAAATACAGTTTTCAATGAGTAAAGTATTAAAATAGTTATTTTAGTTAAATTAAATCGTCTTCATATTGTGATTGTTATAGTAATCTATTGATGTTGAACTCTTCAAGTTTAGAACATCACAATCATATTTTATTATTAATCATACTTAAAACATAAGCATAAAACCCATTAGCACCTTTAATACGTTTATTTTGAAACATTTCCCGTTACATTGATGAACATTACAGTCATAAAATTTAAATAAGTTAACATAAACTTTTCAAGAAAAATAGCATTTCCAAGTAGTTTTACTGTTAAAAGGACCACACTATCATTCTAGTTTTAAGCCGGAAAATTTGATTCGCGACTGCTATTTTTTTAAAATCTTTTGGAATAATCAAATTAAAACAAATACAAAATGGCACCAGACAAAATTGTGTTACGAGATTAAATGTTAGACTTAAAATGGAATAAATTCTGCACATCAAATGTATTTATTTATCTTAAGGGGACTCGGCACCTTTTGACCAATTTTTTTTTATTTAAGTGTTTAAACTTATCTTTTGTGATATTATTAACAGTTACTAATAAACAAAATAATTTTACAATGAAAAAAGGGCTTAATTTGATAAAACTATTAAAAATTAAATTTTCTTAAAAAACTTCTACCATTTTAAAATTTCTTCTTCTTTCAGAATTATCATTATTTTCACACCAATTTTTTTTTTCAGACTCATAAGAATATATCTAACAACTTTAGGGATCGATTTTGCAATAAACTTATTAGTTTTTGAGAAAAAAATTAAAAAGCATATATCTATGGAAAATAGGTTAAAAAAACATGATTTCTGCTACATTTTCTATTATAATATTTTATCTATTCAAAATATTAAAAAATGGATCCCTAATTTTATTAAACACTTTATATCAAACAAACACACCAAAATTCAAATTTTTTAATACATATCTGTTAAAGGTTTGTAGTTTTAAAGACCATGGTTTCATCAAAAATCCCAAATTGAGAAAACGCTATTTAAAGAATAATAATTAGTAAAAAAATATCAAAACAATGTCTAATTTTTTTAATAATTTGTCAATATAATGTATAGATATATACCTTTAAAATAAAGCATAATACAATTCAATTTGAAAGCATTTAACAAAAATATAAGCTTTCATATAAAGTTTGTCTGAGCCCGAAATAACGAAAAATTTGAAAATCTTCATCTGACTGCCCTTTGAAAGAAATATATATTAAATATATTTAAAAATAAATGAAATATATAAGATAAATAAAGTAAAAGTATATGAAATACACAATAGGAAATTAAAAACATTTTGTAAAATTTATTTTGCTACTTAATTTCAATATCTAATATAAAATAAAGTAAAACATGTTTAATTTAAATTGTACTATTTTTTCAATCAGATCGTTTCAAAACTTCGCACAGTTATACCGGAGGTGTCAAGGTACATTTTGAGCTAAAAATTGAAAAATCGCTATTTTCATCGATTTTCGGCATTTGAAAGGTGCCATGTCCCCTTAAAAACAACATTACATTTATATTTTATTTAATTCTGAAACGTAGAGTAAATGTTGCACATTTTAGTAAATCTGAGCGCTTAATTAGATGAATTTGACGACTTGGATAATTTGAATTTAACATCTTACATAGGATAGATAAACGGTACATACAGATAGGTTTAGGTGACTAACATAGTATTCCTTAGTGAATATAGGATGTAGTTAAATGTCTAAATATATTTTTAACGAATTATATTCAGTTTGGTATTTTTTTTAATATTTATTTATTATTTATTTTTATTTTTGAAATAAATTATGCTTTATAAAAGGAGTTAATATTGTATGAGGGAAATGTTTAAGTGGATTTATTTATTAATTAAAAGTTTTTTGTTTATTTCATTTAACACTGTAAAATGATTTTAAATCTGAGAAATGTTGCCCTTATGTCAGTAAAATATGCAAATGCGCTACTTTAATGTTATTTCAAGAAATGCAATTCATTAAATGGATACTGCAATTACAATAATTGCTATTAATGGATATTGCCAGTAAAAGATTTGAGCAAGTTGAGAGATTTCTTAGCAAAGCAAAGACAGGTCACATTTAAATACTGTGTATTGAAACAACATTTTTTAAAATAAATCATTATTGTGCTATCAATCAATCATTTTTATTATCATTACCAGAAAATACTTTTAGGAGGAGCATTTATATTTATTAAACGTAAGCATGTCCTAAAATTAAAATATTTGTAATATTCTTTCAACAAAATATGATTCATCGATATACACCGAAACCCAAGTGTTTGAAACCCGAAATCAAATCGTTGGGTTGGTTGAGGTGAATATTTTCCAAAGAAAGGGAAGATTATCTCATCAACTTAAGAAACTATGACAACAAACTTTTGAGGCCCAAAAGGCACCATGATCGTGTGAAGGATTAACTGAGACTTATACAGCTGTCTAGTGAGTCTTGCTGCTTAAAGAACAAACCATTTTCAGTGCTACGAGCGCCATCTCTTCGATTTTCTAAGGACTTATTGAATGAACCTCTTCTGTATCTTTAATTATTTTTTGTAACGGGTATATTCACCCCTAGAACAGCAATCGCAATTAAAAAACCGCCAAGAAATATAATCTTTCTCCAGTTTAATCGACCAACAAAGTGTCGCTATCCCAAACACTTACCTGGTTTGTCTGCCCATGCTGCTTGTAACTTTTCTCCTAAGCACTGGAGAAAAAGAAACTAGTTCACCTCTTCTATTGGGGTGTACATTTGTTACTAATTGGGTACCAGCCTCTGGATTGGAGAGAGAGAAATCATCTTTGTTGTCATGCTCTTTTGATAAATCTCCATCACCCTGAAACTGAAGAAGCAATAATCAACCTTAAGTGCACCCCCCCCATATATATATATATATATATATATATACATATAATAGATTTATACATAGACATAAAAATGAGATATCTTATCTATAAGCGTAATTTGAATTCATTACTTAAATTGATCCCTTCTATGTTTTGCATTACATATCTCATTCAGTATTTTGTAAAATATTATTCGAGATATGTTCTTATTATTTTATTAAGAGGAATAAACTCTGAGATCTTAAGTTAGAAGATTATATTAATTATGCTTTCTGGCCTATATTTAAGAGGCGTTCATGTGTTGAAAGAAGTTTACACAATAACAATCAGAGCCTTAATATGAAAAAAATTTTAGTATCAGGTCCCACTATGACTGAACAAAAAGAAACAAATGAAACTAATTACTTTAAGTCTGAAGTATCCCGTAGCTTAACTCAAGCTCGAAACAGAAGTTGCAAACTTAGCTTTAATCTTTCAATTCAAAAAGATCTACTAAAGTATATATTTCATTCAATTTTTTCTTTCTTCTTTTGCTTCTTGAAACGAGAAGGAAGTCAAATGTCGTTAATCCCTTGTATGTAATAAGCCAGCGGATAATTCAAATCGAAAAATAAGTAACAAAGTTTTATTTGTCTGTAGAAGGAGAAATTACGCTGAAAAGAAGAGGGGAAAAAAGGAGGAATGAATGTAAAAAATATTATTCATCCCTTAGGGAATTTTATCTCTGCTTCGATAGAGAAAAGATGGATAAATGATTGCGTCAAGGACTAGATGGATCAAATGGGTTATGTGCTGGGAAGGTATATAGTAAAGAGTCACTTTTTTCATCCTCAATTTATATCCTCTGTTTTTCTCGCTTGATTTATTTGATTGTTCTAGCTCATATTTTCTGTATGGAGTTCACTCAAACAAATGTTATCGGCATGAAGGAGAATTACTCAATTACTCGAAGGAAAAGTGAACCTGAATGCAATTATATCTTATATCTTCATTCTTAATAACAGTTGTAAAATGATTCCGTTACTAGATGTGAGTACTAGATACCATGCGGTGTGATATCGGTGTAAACACAATAGTAGCACGAGGATATATTGTAAAATTTTAATTATATCTAAGATATAACAGAGATATCTGGATAAAACTTATTCTGCATAATTATTGATTCTATTCTACATAATGTTGCAAATTACAGCTATTAAAGATGCTTTTATTGTTTATACGAAGCTGTGATTGAAGTAACTAAAATTGTCTTTATAAGGATTTAACAATTAAGGACATAAACATAAATGGAACTTGTGCCTGGTAGGTAGACTTCTGAAAGTGTGAGCTGAATGCGTTTGAAGAAAGACGTGTGTCATCTGTTTAAAATTTTTTAATGTTTCTGTTATGTTCTTTGTTATGTGCTTGGTCAACTACCGCTTTGTCTGGAACCGGATTTATATATATATATATATATATATATATATATCTTTTTGATGAACTCAAATAAAGAACAAGGGGGTCGGCCGCAAACACCCATATGAAAAAAGTGCAAGTAATGCAAAATAAGATCCTAAGAATTATGACAAATTCCCCCTGGTACATCAGAAACTCAGTTATTCATAACGATTTAAATATAGATTCCATTGAAGACTACATCACCAAGCTGTCGCGAAATGTTTTCACCTCCATCTTAAATCACAATAGGAAATTATCAGAGTTCAAACTATTTTTACCAATCCTCATTAAAAATTCAATTTCGCCTACAAGACAACCAAATGGTCTCTTCCCTTAAAACCTCCATAGTGATTCTCATTATTTGTCTAATAATACTTCACTTCTCGGAAGGATTATAGCATCTCCATTTGTATTTCATATTGGTTACATCTAACTCGCATTGTGTTGATACTGAATGGTATCACGGGTACTCCTCTGATCTATTTTTCTTCATTCATTTATTCCAACAATTTCATCTCGCCGAGGGGCTCTATCTGCTGAACTTTTCATTCACCACTTTTTCCTACATTCTGAGCAAAAGCGATGACTCGCTGACGCTCATCAACTATCTTATGTATGTAAAAAAAGACAATGATTTATTTCGCTTAAGTATGTTCACTGTTGCAATTAGATGGAATATAATCGCAGTCGCGCATCGCTCGATAAGTTACATATTTCGTGGTTTCTGCATATTTTGTGAACAATTATAATGTATGACATTTTGCTTTTGACATTGTGAGGGTTTCCCTGTAAATTAGCGGAAGAAAACGAAATAGTTATTGACTAAATGGCTTTTACCTTCTGTTTATAAGGTAGATAAATATTTCAATTCATTATTGAGTCTTGCTTTGTGTATCCTTGCCGTTATTTCATGAAAATGAATAGTATCGTTTATTTATATAACTATCCTTATTTTTTTTACCAAATAAATAATTTGAAAATTTAGAAATTTTAGCATGACCTCTGTGTTTCAACAAAATCTCGTTGTGAAAAAGGAAACGTATATCTCCAAAACAAGGTCATTTTCCATAATAAGAGAAACGACGTTTCTAATATTTATTTTTCTCTTCAGAGTATTGCTATGAGAATTGACGAACTTGAGAAAGACGTAGGAAAGGATTTGAGGACTGTAGAAAAATTATAGTTTGAAGTTTTAATCTTTGACAGTGGATGAAATTTCTGATACTACCAATAAAAGATCAATTGAAAAGTCCCCGGCCTACCATAGTAAAACACATTTTTTTGGCAAAATTAGTTTTTTTATTCAACATAATTCCCTTCAAGGGTGATACACTGATTATTGTGACCCTCCAACTTTTCGATACTATTTTTGTAGCACGATTTGTCCTTTGCTTCAAAATAGGCCTCAGTTTCGGCGATCACCTCTTCATTCGACGAAAATTTCTTCCCAGCGAGCATTCTTTTGAGATCTGAGAACAGGAAATAGCAGCTGGGGGCCAAATCTGGAGAATACTGTGAATGAGGAAGCAATTCGAAGCCCAATTCATGGATTTTTGCCATCGTTTTCACTGACTTGTGACACGGTGCATTGTCTTGGGGAAGCAGCACTTCCTTTTTTTCAAATGCGGCCTTTTTTCAGTGATTTCGTCCTTCAAACGGTCCAATAACGCTATGTAATAGTCGCTGTTGATGGTCCTTTCCTTTTCAAGGTAGTCAATGAAAATTATTAAATGCGCATCCCAAAATACAGACGCCATAACCCTGCCAGCCGACAGTTGCGTTTTCCCATGCTTTGGAGCGGGTTCATCGTGTGCAGTCCACTCGGATGACTGTCGATTGGACTTCGGAGTGAAATGATGGAGCCATGTTTCATCCATTGTCACATATCGACGCAAAAACTCGGGTTTATTTCGCTTGATCATCTTCAAATACTGCTCCGAATCATCAACTCGTCGTTGTTTTTGGTCAAAAGTGAGCTCGCGTGGCACTTACTTGGCACAGAGCTTTCTCATACACAAATATTCGTCAATGATATGATGTACACGTTCAGTTGATATCCTTAGAGTGTCTGCTATTTCATTCAATTTCAATTGACGGTCATTCAAATTCATTTTGTGGATTTTTTTAATATTTTCGCTTCCACCTCTTTTGAGCTTCCACCGTCTTCGGTGCTCATTTCACCACGTCTAAACTTAGCATACCAATCCTTGATAGTTGATTTTCCTGGGGCAGTGTCCAGAAACTCGGCATCAAGCCAAGTTTTTGCTTCAACTGTATTTGTTCCCTTCCAAAAGCAATATTTTATCAACACGCGAAATTCCTTTTTATCCATTTTTTTCACAATAACAAAAGTTGCTTCACTCAAAATGCTATAATTCACAAACTAATGATCCGACAGCTGTCAAATTTATTCCCGCCTCTTTTGAGGGTTAGGGCTAACTAAAAGACATATGGATTTAATTCTAGTAGTGCCATCTATATGTCTTTCAATTGACCTGTTACAGCTGTATTTGATGTTTGAATTAGGGGTAATAATAACCGTTAAAATGTAACTGAAGAAACGACTTCTTCAGTGCCATTAAAAGATACGATAATGAAATTATATGAAGTAGGAAAAAAAGACATAATTTGATTTTTTTTGCTTCTAACCATCTCTTACATTACTGCTTCTGATATCTGGTCCAGTTACATATCGTTCCCCAGGTAAGAGAGGTATAAAGGAGACGCTAGTAAAATTCATTGTTGGCAATGGTATTCTTGACATAAATTCTCGTTTGGTGTTATCCCGTTGCATTATAATCAAGTTTAAACGGAAAATTTTTTAAACTTAAAAACGTTGTGAAATCCTATCGTTAAGACCATGAATTTTATAAAGTCTCAAGTACTCAATCACTGCTAATTATAGGACTTTATTAAACGATTGGATGATATAAGGGTAATTCAATAAGTCCTTAGAAATGGCTTGAGAGGGTGCTTACATCGTGACACACTAGATAGCTGTCTAAGTCTCTTTCTCGTATCCGTGATTATGACGCCTTTTGCCAATCAAATATTCCTCGTCATAAACTTTCCGGGCTGACTAAGCTATCGTCGCTTATTTTGGAAATTATTCATCTGAAGCAACCCAATGTTTTGATAATTGCTTGAGTTCCAGTACCTGATAAAGATTCTAGATCTCACCGACGGTGATAACTCGATATAGGGGTATCAAATTCTGATTTAGCAGCATATGAGTGCTAAATGAAAACTGACTTATGAATCAGTGTCAAATTTGTTTCGACTCCTTTTAACAGATGGCAGCACCCAATGGTATCGACAATTTGCTTTAATTATGCCATCTGAACAAACAAAAGATATTTTTTGAACCGCTCTCGTTGTATGGTGATAAATATTTTACAGAGATGAGATGGCTGAATCGAACCCGAAAAAAAATACTAAAAATACATTGCACTTACTTAATGAATTCTAATGGCCATGACATCAATAGCAAAAATTTATACCAGAATTTGATAATACTAAATGTCTCGTAGATTTCTCTATATCAGTCGATTTTGCTGTTCATTAAAATGATTTAATCATGTGTTTTGAAGGTAAAAACTAATTTATCTGCATAGTGTTTAATGTCATAAACTCATTGATATTGACATGGATTCCTCATTATACACTGGGAATCAAGCAGAAATCGAAACGCTTATCTTTTGCAACAAAGCGAAGACGATCTCACTGGCTGGAAAAGTTATGATGAAAAATTTTCCGAGTGCAAAATGCGTCATGATCACGAGTACGAGTAACTGGGATATAGACGGCTGTCTAGTGAGTCATGATGCTTACGAAAAGCAAGCCATTTTCGATGCAACGAGCTCTATCTTTTCAATTTCTTAGGACTTACCGAATGAATTTGTTGCAGTTTTACAGTACCAAAGAACATAGATTAGAAATTATTAAATTACTTAAATATGTTAGCTGTACATCTTAGGTTTATTTTCTTCACCCGAGCTAATGTTAAATTGATTTATATTTTGATATATATTTATTTTTTGATGTCCTAAATAACCTGTATTCTTGCAATGAAGCCCGGGAAGCTAAAGGTTGGGATACCCTGGGATTAAATCATATTGAATGAAAAACCCAGCGAAACTATTACTCTTGAAATAGCATTACTTATGTATCACAATAAATCCTTAAGATATTCAATAAATACACAGTTCTCACATTGCTAATATCATCAAATTGGTTTAATTAAAAATCTGCTCCGTTTAAAAGAATAGGAAATAAAGTTTTGAATGTCTAATATGTATGTAAAAAGATGGATGAATTTAAATTAAATTCAGTTGAGCACACACGTAAAGGAGTTTAATAAAATTACGATCGAGTTCCACTCAGTTGAACAGGTCATAAGACTAATTCAAATTTTTAAATGTTATTTTCATTTCAACATGTTATTAAAAAGTCTACATAAAATACAACGATTCAAATCAGGGACGTATTTTTTGTGACGTTGGGCTGTTAATGATTGTGTCTTCACTAACCTAGGAGGCAATTTGGTAATTTGATTGCATCAAAATTACATTTCCTTTTCGACCAAAAAGAATTCTGATTATGTAAATTAGACAAAGATAAGAAGTGTAGTGAATTGATTTAAAAATTGTGATATATAAGCGAAATAGAATTCAAAGGAAAAAGAAAGAAGATAGACGATAAGGACTGGGTAATAGATGAGTATATTAGAATGAAACATCTTAGTTAATATTCACATTGAAGTTACTTGAAGTGATCATTTATCGGAACATTAGATATCGAATAGAATCGTGAAATACATGAATCGGAGTGAGTGATTTGGTAAGTTATTACGTTATTATAAGAATATAAGCTAATATTAACAGAGTTAAAAGGGATTCGAGAGAGAGAGAACATCTTATTAATAATTTATATATATATGTGTGTGTGTGTGTGTGTAATAAACTGCGTTGTTTTTCTTTTACGTATCTTCATTTGAAGTCTGGAACTAATTGATTATTTAATTAGACTTTAAGATGGCTATAGAGTTGAGGAAAATACATTATTTGCTACAGTGCATAATGGGAAAAATACATAAGGTGTATTTGATATATTAAAAGCAAATTATCTGAAATTATTGAAAATTATGCGTTTGTAAGTGGTTACATTTTTTATGAATATTGTTTCTTAATCTCATAAAATTACTTTTCTCTTACACCCAAATAAATATCGATTTAGTTGAACATTATTTAATTATGCTCAGAACATATAGCTGTAATACTCAAGTTTTTTTGAATCTATACAATTATTAGAGGAAGATATATAATTAATCTATAGTATTGTATTTGAAGATAGAAAATCTATTTTCACATGTCTGGCCATTGCGATGCAGCACTATTGCATTCTCAGCTATCTTTCTTATATATCTGAAAAAATAGTCTCTTTCCCCTCCCAATATTCCGCTAAAAAACACACAACAGTGAAAAAATATCTTTCCTATTCAAGTTGGTTGGCAGTCGGATATTTTGATAAGATGTCAAAAGTAGCAGATATTTGAAACTTGAATCTATGGGTCCTTTCTAGAAAAGCCATTCGAAGTAAAATTGTGAATCTCCTTCATACGCCTGGAATATTTTAGAAGCTATTTATATTTATAAACGCATTTTGAAAATAATTTTTTTCCTTAACTTAAATTCAAAAATATTAGGATTGATTTTTTACCGAAATGAGAGAGAGAGAGAGATTTTTGATTCTATACATTATTGTAATTAAAAAATATTACAAAGTAAGAAATATTCATTTTAATTAATGCGTATAAGCGAGAGAAATAATACCGATAATCATATATAAAAAAGATGAAACTTCTGAAAAATTTAATTTATTTTGATAACTATAGAATTTTGATCAGATCGGGATAATAAGAATACTTAAATATAGCGAGAGAAGCTAAGTGAGTTTGTTTTAAATGGAATCTTATGATGATAATACATGCATACATACACATACTAACGCACTCACGCATACACGCAAGCACACACACACACACACACACATATATACATATATATATTTATAAATATTTCTAGTTTTGTAGAAAATAAAACCATTTTCAATTGATTATTAAAATGGTGACATGAGAAATGGAATTGGCACTTCCCCTCAAATAATCAAATCATCAGTCCTTTTTTCAAAATTTTATTTAGTAATATACTTAGAATTATTTTTAACTTTCATTTAATGTATTACTTTTGTGAGTATGTGAACAAGAAGATGTAATAAGTGAAATTGCAAAATGTAAAAGAATAAAGTTTAGAACTTTCGGAAGAATAAATTTAGGGAATATATATATATATATATAGCCAGGAGAAATTTATCATTCTGAAAATGGATTTATTTATTAAAAATTTGCTGAAAGTACATGAAGATACAACTACTATGAAAAAATTGTTTGAAATGGGATTTGAAATTAATATTGAAGTATATTATAATTTTTTCAGAGTTATAAATATAAAAATGGGTTTTCTGAATTTACATTTTTTCAATTTGTAAATGCATTTTAATTGATACTTTTTCCACATATATTTACCAATCACTTCCATTGTTAAACTATTTTGCAATAAAATGAATACCTTTTTTTTAAAAAAAAAAAAAATCAAACTATATCAAGTTTTTACTGATTTCTGCAAGAATCTACATATCAACATATTTTTTTGAAAACTAAATACATCATTGCAAAATTGATTCTTAAAATTGTTTAAAATATCTTCTAAAGTCTTACACGAAATTGATATTAAATACTCATAAGTGCAAGAAGAATTGAGTTTTCTTGTTTTCCAATAAAGATCTTAAAAATTAAATTTTTAAAATTGTTTGGAAATGCATCATAATCTTTATTTGAAATTATATTTTCTTAAATGGAAATGCGGTCTGACACACTAAAGAAAAGTTTTAAATACATGAATAGAAAAAATTTTTTCAAACGGTATGGAGTCCCTTTAAATTATCTTTCATGAGTACTTTAATAAGACATTATTCCTGGAATTATTTAATATTCCTGGAACGTGACAACATAAAGAATGAATCAAATATGACCAATAGTCTTATAGGGGCTTAATAGTCTTTCTTCCCATTGATAGGTAGTTCAATTTTTCTTTTTTGATCTGATTCATATATTCATTTTGATTCAGCTGAGAAATATGTAATTGGTTTTACCATAATTTCAAATATTTGATCCGTTTATTAAAAACAGTTTATTTTTAGTATATTAGGTATTATTTTCTAAATACCTTAAAATAAGACCTTATTCTTAAAACGATTTCTTCACTAGACATAATTTCACATCATCATTACTTCAACCTTCAATGTTTCTAAAAAGCTTCAAAATCCACACGAAATAAAAATTTTATAAAAGGGGTTTTCAAATGAAAATGCACGAAACACCATAACAACATAATTGTTAACATATTTGCCCCTGCTGCTGTGGGAAAACATAGGGAGACATCGAGGGATGCGAATGGAATCTCCGACGTAGATTGGATCATGCTAGGGCACCCACATGCGCAAGAGAGAGCAGAGGCTCTTATAACTAAAGAGCATCGTTTAATTGATACGACAGTGTGTGTGCAAACATGTCAGCGTTCACATTGCAAAATTTGACAGCAGAGGAACAGATAGGCTCATCCGATTTCTGACAGCAGAAGGTGGTAAAACGGAGCGTTGGAACAGTTTGGAATAGTGTGGATAATTGTTCACGACAGATTGCGTTATAGGAGCGTGAGTGCGCAGTGGATTTCGAAGCAGCTTACCGACCAGTAAAAGGAAATGAGTATCGGGCTAGCACTTCAACATCTGTTTCGGTATCATGAAGACCCCGTTTTCTAGAGTAGATCGTCACAGGCGATGAGAGTTGATGCCATCACTACTAGCCAGAGACAAAGTGGGACAGCATGCATTGGAAGTATGCGTCGTCTCCTCCCCCTAAAAAGTTCAAAGCCGTGGCGTCAGTAGGCAAGGTGTTGTCCACAGTCTTTTTCGAAGTTCAAGTTCCGCTATATGTTAAATTCCTCTAGCACAGAAGAACCATTAAATCCGATGTGTACTGTGAGACAGTCCGAAGCCTACACATATCTATCAAAAACAAAAGACTAGGGATGAACATGGAGGGTATGGTTCTGCTCCATGATAATGCGCGTGCACACATCTCCAGAGTCACACACGCGAAACTAGCCAAGTTCAAGTGGGAGCAGCTTGACCATCTGCCTTACTGCTCGGATATATCGCCTTGCGATTTACATGTATTTGGTTCCCTGAAGAAACATCTGAAAAAGAAGCGCTTCAACTCAGACGCCGAACTCAAGGACGCTGTGAAGGATTGGGTCCAACCACGGACACATGAATTCTGGGAACAAGGAATCCTTCGGTTCGTTAATCAATGGGATCGCTGTGGTCTGGTCTATGGTGTATACTTTGAATAAAGTCTTCATTTATACCTGCATTAGCGTTTCGTATCTTTTTATTTGAACTCTCCTTGTATTTCTTTATTTCTACTTGATTTAAATTATGTAAAGAAAATAGTCATGTTTGATCATTTTATCATTTGATAAACTGTGGTAGACGACAAGTCATACTCGCGAGCTTATGTCAGGAGTGGATTCAGTCGAATCTGAGATTCTACCATGATTTAACTTAAGATGCAATGTATATGTTTGTTGATGTTTATTAAACCTGTCGAAACGTAGTCCTCGTGTTGAAGTGATATAAGAAATTAGAATGATGAGGGAGTAGCAAAATACGAGACAGGAAGAAGCCGAAATACAAATTATTTTTACGCATATAAAATGTACTGAATATTATTACGTTTAGGACAGAACTTTCATTCGGATTTCTATAATAGCTATGAATAATTCTGAGAATATAAGAAATAAATTTAACCCTCAACAATATGCTACGAATTTTATTCTACAACTGAATTGAGTCAAAAGAAAGACCTCCAACTAATGATGTCGATGCGCCATCAAATATGAAGGATAAAAAAGACCTCTCTCAGATATTACCTTCATACGTATAAATAATGTCGTATAAATTGTCCTTAATATATCCAAGAGAACGAATAGTAATTTATTTTTGAATTTCAATAGGTATAAATAGGTTTAATTGCTCCAGTGATGAATTAATCTGAATATTAACTTTCTTAAATTCTAATTTGATATTTGCGACAAGTAAGTATTATTTTGGTATTCTGTCCCAGAACAGCTTTAATACGAAAAACCGTCTCGCAGAAGTTATTGACATCTTTCAAAAACTTATTCGGGACAGCAATATTTAAATATTTTCTGAAAGGTAGTTAGTTTAGCTTAATGATCTACTGTTTCGTCCGGCAAATTCTTACATTTCTTTTTAAAAATTTGCACAATTATTTGATTTATATGCTTTACTGATTTCCTGATATTTTATTTCAATAGCTACATTTGTTTCTTGTGTTATTGAAAAGCTTCTTTACAAACATACTTTTTGTGTAGTGTTTTAAAGTTAGGTAGAAGTGTAAAATTCCATCCAGCATTTTTGACAAACTCCAAAAATGTCGCCAAAAGAGACGATAATCCGCCAAAAATAAAAGGAACAGCTGAGCGATGCAATATTCTGACAACAGAAAAAAAATATGGAATAAACATGGTTTTTCCTGTATGTCACAACAAAATGATGCTCAGCATTTACCTTAAAAATACAAACCCTTATTTAAGCACTAGCTTTATAAGCTATTATAGTTAGATAACATTCTCTTTTAAACATTTATCATTAAACTTTTGTACTTCCAAAGATGTCATGCGCATTCACAAAAAGTTGAAAGATTATAAGTATCAGCCATATGGCCCAATAAAAAGAAAAGGGCTACCGCACTCCACTACAAGATCATATACAGATGCTTTCATTATAAAGAAGATCCATTCGTTGCTGTCTTCAAAGGAATTAAGGATTCATGCCTGCCGATATTAATGGAGAAAGTTCGAATAAACTGCACTAACTTCTTCGGGTGATCGAGGTAGCCAATTAGTCATGGTAGTGGACTCACGTTTGGCATTTTTTTTCTTCTAAACATGGGTTCGAGCCCCAATGCCGCTTAAGATCCGTCATGAAGCGAAGTTGATGTGCATTAAATCTAGTCGAGGTCCCAAGTCCTCTCTTTTGTGTGGTGCGGAAGTTTCGAGATGGAGGTGCTAGTTGAGGTTTCGTATCCTTTCCACGACTGAGGTTAAAAATTACAAGATTAGCCGTTATTGGCCCTTGTGCTGACTTTCAATGCTTCGTCAATAACAATCACATCACATCAATCTCCTTCGAGAGATTATACGCGAGAATCGAGTTTCGAATATATCTCACCATCATTCTCTAACATCTAGAAGAAACTTTCAATTGTAAAAATAAGTTACTTCCCACAAGCATAACATTAATTATTCAGCAATTTTTAATTTGATTCGATTTACAACATTTTTTTTAAGATTCTGATAGTATTTTCATACAATCACAATGTGTTAGAGGACACTTGAAAACTGCCGTACGGGATTAAGCTCATTTTGCCATTTTGTAATCCATCTCTAATTTTCTAGAGTATTTTATCTATACATTTTACACTTATTAAATAAAAAATCTAGTATTACGTCCTTCTAGGTTTCATGCTTAATAATAAAGTCGCCTACTTCTAAGAATACAATCAATCTAAAAACGAGATTAATGTTCTAAGTTCAAGATGAATTTTTCTAGGGAGTTTTACTTTTGAGTACAAGACAGAGAGTAGACTTACACCTGGTGTTGCAAATAAATTATTATGTTCAATTATTATGTAAAACTTATTTTATTTTGTAGCAATATATATATATATATATATATATATATATATATATATCTCTTAAAATATGTTTAATTTAATAAAATATCGATTGCTTTCATTTAAATATCTGAAAAAAATATTATCAATAGCTTCAACAATATTTTTTAATCTTATATGTTATCTTACCGTTTGCTTTTATTTTATAATTTAAGGCTCCGTCTACTGGTCATTTTGATTTTGTGGACGTGATGTTAATCCTACGGAATTTCTACTTTTGCTCTTAAATCTTTACTGATGGATCTATTTGAATGCAATAAAGTGTATCTGAAAAAGCAAAAAATAATGAAAGCTTATGCGGAATTACTTTTTTCTTCCAATTTTTAAAAACATTCAAAAGTTTGTTTAAGGCTCCCGTCTACCCGCCATTTTGATTTCGTCAGCTTAATGTTAATTCTATGGAATTTTGACTTGAATTCTCACATCTTTATTATTTGAACTATTTGAATGCAATAAAGTGCATTTGAAAGAGCAAAAAATAATCAATGCTTCTGTGGAATTACTTTTTTCCTAAGAGTTTTAAAAAATATTTTTATTCTTATTTTAATGATTCGTTTTTGAGTTTTCCGGTCTTTAAAGAATATTTTCAAATATTTTGGAAAATCGGAGGAAAAAAGTAATTTCTCAGAAGCATTCATTATTTTTTGCTCTTTCAGATGCATTTTATTGCATTCAAATAGATCGAATAATTTCAATCGGAGAATTCAAGTCGAAATTCCATAGGATTAACTTTAAATTGACGAAATCAAAATGGCGGGTAGACGGGAGCCTTAAAGATCTGAAAACTCATACACGAATCAATGAATTAGGGTTAAATCTGTTTTTTTTTAAGAATTGGAGGGAAAATTTAATTCCGCATAAACACCCATTGTCTATTTCTCTTTTAGATTTTTACTCTATTTTAATGATATATTTGTGGGTTTCCGGGTCCTTAAAAACTGTTTCAAAATATTTGTGAAAATTGGAGGAAAAAAATAATTCCACAGAAGCACTCATTATTTTTTGCTCTTTCATGTGCTCTTGATTGTGATCAAATATAAAAAATAGTAAAGATTTGAGAGCATAAGTAGAAATTCCATTAGATTAACATTACTTCCACGAAATCAAAATGGCTGGTAGATGGGAGCCTTAATAACTAATTTGACTTTTTTGCCTCATAATTTTTTGATTTGTTATATTTTGTTGTAAAGAGTTGAAATCATTTTTGAACTAAGAATATTTCTGTATTTTGCAGAATAATTAACATTTTCTAAGATTAGTAATATGATCCTTTGATTACCATGTTTTCTGAAGGAGGTACTATATCTATAACTGTATGTTTATTTGTCTGTATGTATGCGTTTTGCTCTTCATACAAAAGAATACTTTTGAAACCTTTTGAGTTATAATCTTAAAGCAGCATCTGAAATCTGATGCGCACTAAGTTAACGTTATTTTGAGATTTGGTGGGCACACTAACTGTTCGAACTTTCTAAACCATACATTGACTATTTCTTGGAAAGGGAATTTTAAAATTTAGTATACAAAATACGCTGATGTACAAGTATTTTACAGATCTATATTACTGATACTAGTCGTATGTAAAAAGATACTTAACTTTTCAACAGACTATAAATTTATTTTAACGACTGCCAGCAGCTAAACTGTGCGGCGAACAAGCAAATTATTACTACACTAATGGCGTCTCCCGCCGAAACCCAGTTCGTTCCAAAACAACAAGGATGTTGCCAAAACGCAACAGATAAAAACTATGTTGATGGCGTGGGAATAGAACAAGAATAGTTTTACATACGTACAAAACATTGCATACAAAATAAAGCATATTACAAATGTATTAATGAAACAAAAGATATTGAATACAAATAGGTTCAAACATAAAATAAATGATATTGAATACAAATAGATCCAAACATACTCCCACCCTATCAAGAATTATTCTTGATACAAAGGTAAAGAAAGCAGTCTTACAATTAGTCTTTAAAAGTAACCATTTGTTGAGGTAAATTCCCCATTAATTGATTATTAAATGTTGCCTTAAATCTAAATATACAATACAATTATGAGCAATTTTCAGAATAAGATTCTTGTCTTTATCAATGCAATAATTTTGTTTCAAAATGTTTGCTAAAAAACTTTGTCCAGCATGAAGATGCATGACATGAAACTGTTTAACATTCAATTTAAATAATTTATGATTACTAGATATTATTAATGGGTGCTTAGTATTAAAACTTATTTGTCAGCTCTGTAGAAGATCTCCCACTCGCCAAATACCTTTCTCGTCTAGAAAAAGACACAGTATAGCAATAGACCTTTCCATTGTAACAAACATACCATTATTAATTATTTCTACATCTGCCTGAAAATGCAAAGATTGAACATTAATTATAACAATTTGTAAAGCGTTTATTTTAATAATAGTAATAATGATAATTTATTAAACATTAAGCACAACTTTATTTAAAAGTTCTATGTAAAGTTTAGCAAAGAACAGTTTATCCACTCAAGGTGCACTTTTTTTATAATTATTATTAAATTAGTCAATGAAATATAAGAATTAAAGTAAACGATGAAATATCGAGAAATGGACAATAGTAAACTTTTCCGTTATTAAAATCGCCAAACCTAGTTCGTTTCAAAACAACAAAGATGTTGCCAACACGTAACAGATAAAAATTGCGTTGATGGTGTGGGAATAGCACCAGAATCATTCCACATACATATAAAACAAAGACCCCACAAAAGTACTAAAATACATTAAATACACACACAAATACAAACAACAGATTTCAAAAATTTTTATTCAGCATAAATAGTTAATACAAATAAGATTATATGAGCACAATAGCCGAATGCAAAGTCTAGAGTGGTTAAAGTATACATAAATTTCTGGCACAACAGGTGCCCAAGTTGAAATCTGTAAAAGTTTAAAAATTTCACACACACAGTACATAAAAAGTTCGAGAGTTCAAGTCGCTCAAAGTTCGGATCGCGATAAAGTTCATCAGCGAAAACATCTGAAAAGTACAGAGAAAGAACCAGAACACACGAGAATACAAATCTTCACACAAATTAAAATTAATATTAAACACAAAATAGGTCCAAACAGATAAAAAGAAAACATTGTACAAAAATTAGGTTGAATTTGTGCCTACGCTTCTACTATTGCTTACAATTATGTAGTAAAACAAGGCAATTTTCAGACTCTGTAACAGCCAATCCGTTAGAATATAATTATTTCATAATTAATATTTGTAGAGTAATTTTGTTGATTTCAAAAATTTAAAAGAACTTCTAAACTCGTTCTTTTAAAGAAATGAAGATCTGTATTCAGCAAAATTACAGTACATTTATTCTTATGACATCTGTCAGTATGATTGTATTTTGTTTCAATTTATTAAGCTACATCTTAAGCCATTAAACAACGCACACGCACATTTCAAAATGGAAAAAAAGCAAGAGAGGGCGGTCATAAAAATGAACTCTTTTATGAGAGCAATAAAAAGCGAACGCCAACTGGAATTCAAATACTGCAGAATTATTTTTATTGAACGCCAAAATGTTGTGATGTGAACTTTTGTCTGAAAGCTTCAACGCGAATACAACTAGCTTCGGTACCCGTGTAAGATATCGTAAAATATAATTTGTGAAAAAAAAAAGAGATTGATATATATAAAGTTTAAGCGGCAGTATTCTTTGTAAAAGTAATATCTCAAATTTACAAGTAGTTTTGTATGCTACAAAGATAATCGTTATGTGCTACTACGTATGTCTCTTATCTGCGGAGTTTCTGCTTTTAAAGGGTCTCAGGCTGCTTAAATCTTATCTGTATATGCGAAAAAAATATCCTTTTTCAAAACAATATAATTTATCAATGAAACAAAGGAACTACTTGAAACTTTTACCATGTAATATACATACATATTTACATACTTTTCCCATATTTTCAAGTAATTTTAAGAAACTCTTAAAAAGTTAAAAATAAATAAATAAATTTGTCACATTTTCAAAATTAACAAAATCAATATTTTGCTGCGCGGAGGACTCTGAAGTACATCTTTGATAAAAAAAAATTACCAAAGTAACGTTATTTAGTATAAAAATGCTCAGTTTTGAAGTTATGCAAACCTTTTAAGAAATTTAGGGGAAAAAAAGTTTTCAATGCAATCATTTTAAAAATTTATAAGATTTTAAGAAAAAAAAAACAATATAAATTCCTATAAAATATTTTCTATTAATAATTTTTATAAAAATTGATCTATAAGTTATAATGAAATTATTATAACATGTATGTGAAATTTCAAATTGGTATAAAAAAATAAATTTTGAGAAATCCTGAGGGCAAGCTAAATCTTATCTTATCTTGTTCAGAAAAAACTGAAGTTTAAGTTTAAAAATAACAAAAATAATTCAAATAAAGTAATGTACAATAAAAATCTCTAAGGTCCTAAGTACTGCCCTCAGTAAGCTTATAATGTTCCATTTCTTGAGTTATATTAATTTTTTGGTCTTACGAGCTTCAAATCAACGCTTTGGTTGATCGTTTCTTAGTAGTGGAAACACGCCCTTTGTTGAAATTTATAAATTTAATAATTTTTTTCCTGTTAATTTTCCTGTCTAAAGCAAGCATCAAATTAACTTGGCTTTTATGCCTTTCATGTATAGACATACAAGTAGTTTTCTATTTTAGATACCACTGAATCCAATTTTTTGGGGCTATATTTCAAAATCAACGAATTCAGTTACTCAAGTGCATTTTGAATGTGGCCTCAAAAGCATCTTCTTAACAGCTTCAAATGTGATAAATCTTTAAAAACATCTTAACTTGCTTCAGACACTGCCTTTGTGTGTGTGTAGTAAAGTGTTCTTATGCTTAAGTTATTGACCCTTGTTGTTAAGCACAGAAACATTGCATTTACACCAAATGTAACTACCTTAAAGGCAGAACCAATGTTTCAGTTTATTATATGTACTGGCTGGATGATCCCCCCCCCAATACAACCCAGGTAATTTACTTTATCTCGTTGACATTTTGGGGATTGACACGGATAATTTTGCGCTAATAGGTTACCTATGTGCTTAGATTTAAGGTTTAGTTTTTTTAACGTTGCAATAGAAGCAACTCTAGGGTTATTGGTGACGGACCTCGCAATTTTGAATCTCAGTCAGGTGACGAAGAAGACACCTGAGCTTGCACCCCCTCTCCTAACTTCCACACCACGCCAATGGGAGGATTTTGGGCCCCGACAGATTTAATGTGCATCAGCTCCGGATACACGGCGGGCTTTTAGTAGCATCAAGGCTCGAACCCACGACTCAAGGAAAACCGCCGGCCACGAGTCTGATCCCTTAGCCACTAGGCTACCACGACCACCCAATATGTTTACGACAGCATCCGTTAAGTGACATATTTTATTAATTGTTTTTCCATCAGCTAGTTTTTTTTCCTCCTCGGTTTTCAATTTCCTTAAGTGGCTTCCCCTTCGATTTTGGACACGTCCAACGTACTCTATTTTGTCAATTGTGACACTATCACCATATTGTGTTTTTCCACAAAAGACTAAATTGTTTTCGAATCATCAACCACTATTTATTGTTAATATTTTAAGCCAAGTTTACTTTCTGATCTAATAAAAGTATTCATTGCATTCCGCTGACTTTCATTTGTCCAGAAGTTCCATTGTGTTTTTTTATACAAAGTGTTTGTTTTTATCTAAGAAGCACATTGTAAGTGTTGCACCCTTTACCATGTGAAGACATAACTTTACTATCGAGGACTATTTCGCAGTCAGCTCCAATCAGAGTATACACCTTACAAGAGATGTATAACATCGTGCCTTCCACGTTCTATCACCAACAACTGCAAAAGAATTTTCAATGCCTTCAATAGTTCTTTATTCTTCTGCTGCAACTCTCTTCTTTGATGCATTTGATCGAACTTCACTCACATCTGCAATCTTTGAATTTATTTTGTCATAAGAGTATACCTTCTGAGACACTGACTTTGGCAAACACTAAATCGAACAAAATGTCTTGAGTGAGGATAATCTTTAGCTTATATAAATATTTCTCATCTCTAAATCAGACTATCTATTGATTTCTGGTACATTTTTTGTTGGCTATCAGTTGACAAAAATTGAATTTTTGCTGAACTCTACATTTTCTATAACCTTTTAGGAATGATGATCACAATCCTATAATGGATTTCTCACTCATTTTTAATACCTTTAGCAAATAATGCAATGGTAATTTTTTTTTAAATTCTGAGAACGTTAAATTAATATCATTTAATATGTAGCTCAGAAATCCATGACAAACGACTTTTTCAAATGGATGGGAAACATTGTGTAACACGGTAAGTTTTTCGGATGTTCTTCTGATTGGCGAAATATTTTGAAAACATAACACTGTCAAATTTGGACTTAGAATTTTTCATATATTCAATGTCTTGAAATATATTTTTTGGTCTCTATCCAAACGATCGCTTTTTCAAAAGATGATCCATATTGAAACGTAGAAATTTCAAATATCGTAGAAATTCTTAAGTCGGAGAATTTAAATAAAGAAACTTGGAAAAAGCAAATTTAAAAGTTGAGTTGCTACTGTATTACTCAATTACAAGATTATTTTAATATATTAGGTGTGGCTCTTCTACTAAAACTCTTTAGCAAAAGAGAATAATGTTTAAAAAACCCTCTGCCTGCTGTCAAAAGTAGGCGTGGCAAGTTTTTGTTTACTTTTCCATGTGTGGTTCTCTCTCTCTCTCTCTCTCACACACACACAGTTTTTTCTCGGTAACTCTAGAAGTTTATGTAGCATCGTTACAATTTTGGTATCAAAATGTTCAGAAAAGATAGGGCTCTAAAATCTATTCTTAATTTAAAAAACCAAAAAGTCTGAAGTTTAAGGTTCCTTAGACCTTATAAGTAAAACTGAGCTCCATATTTTTGAATTGTTCGTGAAATTCACTAAGATTATGGATGTCATTATTTAAGGCTTTTGCATTATATCATAATATTTTTCATAGTCGATTGACAATTTTTCATAGTCGATGAATAATAAAAATTTAACCAATAATTAAGGTAATATTGAAGTTCATCTACGATTTGACGAAAAATGTTGTTTAACAAGCCAATATTATAAATGCAAATTCAGTAGCTAAAATTTAAATTAGATTTTGTTCCCTAAAATAAACATTCATTAATATTACAAATTATTATTACTTCTTACTAACTATAATATACTTTTCATATGGCTTCATTTCTTTGATCAATTCTGTTAAAAGATAATAAACATGGAGTATATAAATATAGAACGTAAAAATGTATAAAACACATCCTCAGATAGCCAAAATTTTGCTCACAAATTGTTAGCTTGTTTGTGAAGTATAAAATTAGAGAAGTAAGTTGCCCTTTTTTTATTTCATTATTTTTTAATGTTTTGGTTTATAACATACAGGGAGGCAAAGACTATTATCTCTTTTTAATTTATTTGATATTTTATAGTTACATGCTGCTACCAGTTTAGCGTTTTCAGCACCATTTTTTTCAGTTTACCGTTTCAGTTTTCAAATTCACTGATTCCTATTCACCGAAGCACTAAACGGCAATTTGTAAAACAAGAGTAAAATAGATTTTAATCATTATTTGAATGTTATATCTGTGAAAATACTTATAAAAAGGTTATTAAATAATAAAAAATAAAAAATTAAATATAATAAAATAATTACTGTCAAAACACATGAAGAAATGAATAGCAGATAAACAAAATGATATTTAATCTTTTTGGTATGTAATTTTAGATTTTATCATTTTCATAACAGTTTACTGATAGTATGAATGTGATATTTTTTTTTTATTAAATTAGATATCTCAGCTTCCATAAAAAACTTTTTATCTTAAGTTTTTCGTGGGAACTGATTTTCTTTAAATGATCCTTCTAAGCCCTTTGTTTTGGATAATACCCATAATTGCTTCATATTCTAGAAAACCAAGCAGTTAATCAATAAAATCCTTTGTAATTGCTGACAAATTTTCTTTTCACTACGTGAAAAGTAATTCTGTACATACAATCAATAGTTAAGCTGTATTTCTATTTATTTGGGTTAATCCTAACCTCCAGTCCAAGCAATTGAAGCGTTTAATATATATGTGAATGTATTATATATTATCTTATTCGAATAAGAGTGAAAATATAATATTTATGTTCCCTAAGCGGGATTATAGCAAGCAGCCTGATGGGATTAACACTGCAGCATGGCTTTTTTTGACACCATTATCCCGTTGACCGCCTAAATGTATTTTCGAGTGAAGGAAAAAGTGGTGATCGCTGGGTGCTGGATCAGGGCTAAGGTGAGGGTTATGAAGTTATTCCTAGACATATGAAGCTGTGGCAACCTAGATTTGACGAAGTCATGCTATAAGACAATCCCTTCACTGAGTATGTCACGCCTTTTATTTTACTTTTTTTTTGGATTGCGCGACGGAGTTTATGTAAGATGTCACAATATGTCTCGAGATTTATTATGTCACTCCGAGGCAAGCCCTTGCCCATTCCAAAACACGGTGTACATAATTTTGCGTGCTGAAATTGTTTTTCTAGGTTTCATTTTTTTATCCATACTCTTCATTGTTGAATGTTGTATCCACACTCTTCATTTATCTGTTCATCAATTTCGCCAGCTTTCGTGCCTTTTTTTATGCAGAAAGCGCGTATTTCTCAATCGGAAGCATTTTCATTTGTGTGAGGTATTTTAAATACTCACAAACAAACGTAAGCAAGGAAGAATGCTTCCGTGCTGGTGTCTATGGTTAATCAATCCTAATAAGTACTCAGTACACATGCGTGGAATGGCAATATTCTCGCTACAGTTGCTATGTTACAATACTTACTTAAAAACTTAACTGTTAACAATACTTACTTAAAAAACACCCTTAACCGTAATAATGTAATAATTTGAACTAAAATAGAAAAATTCACTAGACTTAGCAGTATTTAGAATGACTGACAGGTTTCGGTTTCAATTGAAGAACATTTTAGTAATAAGTTACAAATTACTAAATATTGACTCTACGAGTATATTAACTAATAGTTTTTCAAATTTGAAGTGTTTCACCGTAGATTCCAGATATACTAAGGGACAGAATCGTGGAAATAGTGTGATTGCATATGCTTTTGTGCACACTATGCTAAAAGCAATTATCTATTAAAAATAATTTATTTAGCATACTTTCAACTTAACAGTTCCTTATAATCCTTATCGTGTTTTTTTTTTTTGTTTTATGATTAAACTTTTAAGATCGCTCTTAAAAACTTAGTAATTTTTATGTTACAATTATTTCTTCGCTTTTCGTGTGCTCCAAATTCACCGGAAACCACTCATTTCTTTGATTGCTGCTTGGTTTCAGGCATCATATAATGAGGAACCCATGTTACTTCAGCAGTGAAAAGTCGACTCACAGAATGAGAACAACACATCGTGGTAATAATCAAATATTAATTTTCCAGTAATAGTTGCTAAGTCAGAATTAATGTAATTTTTGTATGAGTTAAGGGGACTTGGCACCATTCAAATGTCGAAAATCGATGAAAATATCGATTTTTCAATTTTTAGCTCAAAATGTACCTTGATACCTCTGGTAAAACTGAGCGAAGTTTTGAAACGATCTGATTGAAAAAATAGTACACTTTATATTAAACATGTTTTACTTTATTTTATATTACATATTGAAATTAAGTAGCAAAATAAATTTTACAAAATGTTTTAAATTTTCTATTGTACATTTCATATACTTTTAATTTATTTATCTTATATATTTAATTTATTTTTAAATATATTTAATATATGTTTCTTTCAAAGGGCAGTCAGATGAAGATTTTCAAATTTTTCGCGATTTCGGGCTCAGACAAGCTTTTTATAAAAGCTTATAAATTTTATTTTAAATGCTTTCAAATTGAACTGTATTATGCTTTATTTTAAAGGTATTTATTTATACATTATATTGATAAATTCTTACAAAAATTAGACATTGTTTTGATATTTTTTACTGATTATTATTCTTTAAATAGCATTTTTTCTGTTTGGGATTTTTCATGAAACCACAGTCTTTAAAACTACAAAACTTTAACAGATATTTATTAAACAACTTGAATTTTGGTGTTTTTATTTGTTGTAATGTGCTTAATAAAATTAGGGACCCATTTTTCAATATTTTGAATAGAAAAAATATAATAGAAAATGTAGCAGAAATCAAGTTCTTTTAATCTATTTTCTATACATGTATGCTTTTTAATTTTTTTCTCAAAAACTAATTTGTTTATTGAAAAATCGATCCCTAAAATTGTTACATATATTCTTATGAGCCTGAAAAAAAATTTGGTGTCAAAATAATGATAATTGTGAAAGAAAATTTTTTTTTATAATCGTTGAAATTTTTTAAGAAAATTTAATTTTTAAAATTTTTTATCAAATTAAGCCCTTTTTTTCATTGTAAAATTACTTTGTTTAATTGTAACTGTTAATTATATACACAAAAGATAAGTTTAAACACTTAAATAAAAAAATGGTCAAAAGGTGCCGAGTCCTTTTATTGTCACATTTGTTTCAGCCCCATTTCACATTTAGCAGTAAGTAATGATCACACTGACATGCAAAACAGAGTCAGAACAGTGCCTTTTTGAACACAGGTTATTTTGAATAATTATATTACGCTAAAATTGTAATAAGTATAACTTAACATAGTAAATAATAAAATATACATGTGAATAAATTTATTCATTTCTATATCTTCAAATATTACTTTATTTCGATAAAATAAGTTTGATAACAACAGTTTCAAAAACATGGATTGCTAAAGTCGCTGTGAATTACTACCATTCATTTTCAAAACAACAAGCACTTCCATTCATTAAATGAAACTTTTCATTTTAAACAAAGAGGAGATAATTGAATTGACGCAGTCTCTTACTCATATCCTTGTTTATACGAAAAATAAGGAAACTAAACTCTTTTGGTACACGGATGTTTTCACCAGCTGCATTCTACGGAAGTTTTCACAAGTAGCCACTTTGGAATGTGAAGTTACTTTATTCGATGTTCAGTTTAATTTTACGATCGAATGAAACTCGCATTAAAAAGCTTCGCTAGATATTGATGATTTAAGTAAGCAAAAGGGCTGAATTGTATTAAGAAATGCCCTAGAATGACAGGTTATGATAATGATATGGAAATTTTCTAGTTAGCTGTTGGCTAGATTATTTATGAATATATGCTTAGCTATAAGCTAAGTAGATTACAAAACTGTTTAATCTATGGTATAAGAAATTGTGGTGAAAATAAACTCTCCCCTCTTGGACCTATTTCAGTTATTAAAAACATTTTACTTTGATAATTATAAAGAAGGTCAGAATTATAAATATTATGAAGAAACTAGAGCTTATTAACTAATCAATTGTTATGAAAGTTTTAATTAAAGTAGTGTAATTAAAATAATTTTTTAAAATTTAATAATTTTCCAATTAAAATATAAGGATATAAACTTTTTTAATAATCCATTACTTTAAAAGCAATAGTAAACTATTTAATTTTATCAACATATCTTTACTTAGCCAAATTTTTCAAATTAACATTTCAAGCACTTTCCTAGTTTTTTCTTACCGACCATTATTGTTTCATGAGAATGAATTCCACTGTTCATACATAATTACCTCAAATTTGTCAATGAAAACAAATAAGCTGTGAAATATTTTAATAACAGCAAAAAATATACTTTACAGGACTTTCAAAACTCTCATTATCCCTAAAAGCTACATGTATGTATTTTCTGCTTAATGTGATTGAACCCAATCTCTATTAGAGGTTACCCCTTATTGTTAGAGAGTGCTCTTAGAACAGATTTTGTCAAGAGATCTTCGGGATACGAGACTGTTAACATGTACACGGTTTTTATTAAATTCTTTTGATGTTTTAATTAGTTTGTATATTAGTTACAGCGATTTGTCTTTTATTTGGAATTAGAAAACACAACTTTGAAACACTTATTCGTTTATTATTGACTCAAACTATTAAAATATCGAGGCATCAATCCCTTCCCGCACAAGAAAGATATAAAAAATAAAAACTCTGATTTCCGTAACGTTACGGTAAGCCACCGCCGAAAAAAGAAAACTCGTTAAAAATCTGTACAGCGATCAGTCACACCAGGAAGTGGAAAATGTTTGTACTACTCTAGAAATCATGAATTAAAATCTAGTAATATGTTAAGGTAACTGAGACACTAAGGAGAAAAAAGAAATATTTAAAATGGAGATGCTGTTATTTGTGTTTGATGTGTTTTCAAAATCGGACTAACGATTCTAGTTCAAAGAGCGAAACACATAGCGGTGTATAATCGGCAGTGTTTAAAACACAAACAAACAATACACTGTTGCAAACATGTGCTGCTTTAATTGATGACAAAAATGAAACAGAAATTACAAGAATGTTCTTAAATACAGGCGCTCAAAGAAGTTACGTTATAAAGACTGTTTCTGATAAATTTAATTTTCCTATTGTTGGAAAAGAAAATTTTCCACATTTGCACATTTGGCGCTAAGGAAACTGAAATGGAAACACACAATGTTGTCAAAATCAGATTAAAAGTCAGAGATTATCTAAATTAATGTATCGAGATAGAAGCGGCTAAGACAGAACATATTTCGAGCATGCATTTGCTGAACCCTGATAAGTAATTCAGATATTTAAAAAATGTTCAACCAGATGATTGTTACGAATTTAACAGTAAAGAAATATCAATTCTTCTTAGTACAGTTTCTTATTATGAGGTATATTTTGGTCAAATTACACGACTAAATAAACATTTAGTTGCAGTCCAAACGTTGCTTGTTGGGTCCTTAAAGGGGACGAACATAAATGACAAAGAACTTTTAACCAAATGTGTTAATGTAAATTAATTCAATATTTCAAAGCAGCTTAGCGAATTTTGGAATTTACAGAACTTGGGAATCGAAGCAGAGCTTTCCAACGACAAAAATATTGATGAAAACATCATATCTGAATTTGAGGAGAAGAAGGAATCCAATTGAAATGTGTTCCATCTACCTCTCCATATTTCGGAGGAATGTGGAAGGCAAAAATGATATCGATGAAATACATTTTGTTAAGAGTCATAAAAACATTTATAATGAGCTTTGAAGATTTAACTACACTTGTAAGGAAAATCGAAGTAGTTTTGTATTCCCATCCATTATCACTTCTAACTTCAGATCCCAGTGATTTTAATCCTTTAACTCCGGGACATTTTTTGACTGGAAATGCTATTTTATCTTTCACTGAACCATAATATTGCTTCGGATTTCTTATTCTTTCATTCCAAGGGGAAATTCATTCAGTGCCTTCGAGACAAGTTCTGGTACTGGTGGAACAAAGAATATCTGCATAACCTTCAAACCCTTTCCGAGTGGAATATCAGAGTCTAAACTTGAGGGTAAATCAACTAAGCCCTTGGACTGTTCCATGGGGGGTATTCTAAAGGTTTTTCCTGGAGTTCAAGGTCTTGTGAGAGTAGTTGAAATAAAGACCTCTTCAGGATTCATACGACGAACCACTAGCAAATTCGCATCATTACTTATTTCAGAAAAACCCTTCAGTTACAGCAAATAATTAAAAACTTTGAACTTTTTTCTTATTTCTTGAAATTTAATTCCATTTATATATCTTTTTGCTAATTTTATAATTCAGTATCACATATAATATGCGATTTAAAATTAGAATCGTCTAATTTCGATAGTATTATCCGTTATATTTGAAACTTGATTATGTGAAAGGTAAACTTCATTGAAGTTTAAATAGGGGGAATGGTTAAATCCACTCTGTATTATAGGGCGCCCCATTGTGAGAAGGCGCTGTTAGTATGAATTTTGTCAGAGATCTTCAAGACACAAGAGTGTCAACATGCACACGTTTTTTATTAAATGTATTTGTAGATAACTTACAACTATTCGTCATTGATGAAGAATTATCATATACGACATGCTGAACCACCAATTCGATTATGGACCCAAAATATAATGTATTATTTTTTTCACATAGTCCAATTTCCATGCACTTTTGACAATAGGGGATTAATTTAGAGATACCCATTGGAGAAAAACTTCGGTAGTTGTTATCGACAACAACTCTTAACAGCTGCTTTCACATCTTGAAGTTCAGTTATATATTTAAGAAGTAGACTGTATGAATTTTGAAAAGCACACAAAACGCGATACTTACGATTTAGGCAACATTTAGCCCTCCGGGGCTTACCTTCTCTAGGTAAGTAAAGTCATCATTCACTCGAGGCACCCTCGTGATCATTTTCATATTTCCCATAGTATATACTGATTTTGATATACTCGTATAATGCGCAATTGGGATACCATTACAATCCTTCTCTATATTTCACCCTTTTTCTTGTCAACCAAATTCTATTTTTTCCCATTTTTTTCAAATACCCGGATCACAGATATACCCTGTTTGGCGCTGCATAGCAATATCAGGATCCTGCATAGTCAAAATTCATTATCACTCACAATAAGACAGCATTTGGTACATTTCCATTTAGCCGGCTCAAATTTCACATAGCAGACTTTATTGGCGAAAGCTCAAAGTAAAAATGTTTATGCGCCATTGAATTACATTGAGTACAACTGACGCCGTTTGGCGTCAGTTGTATCATTTTTGAAGACTTTATCGCCAAATGGAAAAGTACCCAACATTTAGGAAAATGGTAGTGACTAGTCAAACGATCAAATTAATTAATTATTTTTTAATCACGAATGCTTATTTCAATTGAAGCATATATGTTATAATAATAAGTAAACAAATAAGTGCCCCAATTTTCCATATTAAATGTTTCTGATTTGGCGGGATTTTACTACATATATAACATATATAAATATTATAAAGTTAAATATTTATATAATATTTTCCTTTTTCTAATATAAATATCTGAGTTATTCAAATGCCACTTTTCACGTTCTGGGCATATATTGTAAAGAATATTCTTCACTTTTCTATATAATATATTCTATATAGTGATGAAAAATTTTGTAAGTATAATTTTATATTTAATTAAAAATGCTTAAATAAATTTTTTTTATTCATATATATGTACAGACAAGTTTCGAGAGATTTTTGTATATATGGGTTAAATTGTAATTTTATAAAATTATTATATGCTTCATACACTTCCACTTATATTTTTCAAAAAAAAAAATATTTTGATTAAGAAAAATATAGTACAGATCTGAATGTACACAGGGCTGAGAATTTATTTTCTTACTAATATTTCCGCAAGTCTTCTAATTAGTATTATTATAAAATTGATTCATATAATATCAAAATTAAATATCATTTGTTACAAATTTTTCATTTGTAACTAAGAATGTTTCAGATTCAAAATTATTCAGATGTGAATCTCTAAGGGTTATCAATATATCGTTAGGGGAATGAAAACAATCTATTTGCTGCATTTACTCTTATTAGCGATAGAACCGGTTTTATTCAAGGGAAAGACAAAATTCGTGTTTAGGAAGTATAAGCATTATTCGTGTTATAAAATAACATTATCCTTAAAATAAGACATTTTAAATGAACAATTAGACAAGTTTCTTTTTTTATTTTTCTTGTAACTGTTTATTAAAACTATCGATGAAGACTGATACGTTTGTGGAAAATAATGCAACCAAAGTAACCATCTTGCCTCAACGCCAGAGGGAGCTGCTCTCCATCATAACAATATTACTTTTAATAAGCCATCTGGCACTTCTTTGTTTGTTCTTGTAAAAGGAAGTTGTAATTCGTTTCGGGTCGATTTGATTTAATCGGCCAAATTTATAGATGTTTCTTTATTAAATATTTTAAAATTTAACTGCGTATGGATTTAGTGAGTGTCAGTGTCCGTTACTGGAATCATAGATAGTTAGCTAATTGCTATTTTTTCTTCAACGTTATGACATTATCTATATTTTAAATATAATCTTTTTCCGAAACTGACTCCTCAAATTCTTCAAGAAAGGATAAAAGTAGATATTTTCGTAAATGTAAAATTAAATGTATAATTTTTATTAATTTTTCACTTCTTGATTATTTTAAATATATAAGTTACATTTATAGGAAGTTTTTCGAACTGACAATTGCGATTTTATAGTGTTGGTAAGTTCTAAAGTTTATTGGAACATCCGAGTTCTACCTTAAGACAGTTTTCTCTCTCGTATGGCTAATATAGATTATATGTTACACTCTCCCCATACAATAATACGTTATGTGAAAGAGGTCGTAGGTCAAAAAAATTAAAATACAAAATTCCGAAGGAAAAGAAGTACTGAAGAAAAATACGAATTAAATCAAGCTTTAAAAAAGATAAATCTCATAACAAAGAATAGATTGATTATAAAATAAGAGTAAAAAAATATTAAACGTAAATACTTATTGTTTATAAAACAGAACATGTGATCGAAAGAATCAAATTGTAGATTTATCGCCAAATTAGAGAGATACGGAAATTGAAAAACGGAAGTCTATAGCGAAGTTGTTAATCCCAATCAGTTAAAATTGCATCAAATGTCCAAAAAAACAATTTATTTTCTTGTAAAAAAATAGTTAATATATAAGAAGTAGAAAACGCTCAATAAAAATATATTAAATATATAATAAAAGTGAGAATTTTTTAAAAAAAAAATGATTAATGTAACAGACAAAATATTTAAGAAAATATGAAAATGTCCAAAAATCTAAAAACTTAAATTTTTAATTTTTTTTTATAACAGTTATAATTTAAATTACTATTGATTAAAGGCTAATAAGTCTGCCGACAACGATAGTGAAATTTCTCAAGATTTCTATTAATATAAAATAAATTATTACCGAGTCTATTGATATATAATATGTTACCATTAAGGATGTTCCTGAAAATGGTACTAGCTTAGAACAAGGTCGCATGGCACAACCATAGACAATGCAGAGATATGTTGAAAGATACAAACACAGAATCACAGATTTACCATATTACAAAGCAGTACGATGAATAAGTTGTGAGAAAATTCTGAGTGGAGTATTTGAATTAATAAAGGAAATAGATGACTCTCTGGAAAGTAAAGGTAAGCCACAGCCATTATTATCAGTTGAAGAATAGGTATGGAAATTATAAGGCCTTTGCTGCAGACAAAACTAGTCATTTAAATTTTTTGAGCCTAAAACTACAAGAAGAGAAAAATTCAGGATCTGATCTATCCACCCACTCAAAAGTATTTCAATATAAACTATTCTTGTTTTTCGAACAGTTACAGGCCAAAAACTTGATGCACTTTCAGTTGTGAAATGGCATCATGGCTAAAGCAACAGCTGAGTTCCCCACGACATTTGTATGAGAGATCATCAAAAATCTCCAGCAGCAGTTTCAGGAGCAGTTTTTTGACTTAGATTTAAAGGCAGAAGAAGTGAGACTGTTTCAAAACCCATTTGAAGCAAATGTTGCCAGTATCTCAGATGAACTACAGTTGAAGGTCATTAAGTTGTAAGCAAGGGTTTTTTTAGGGACACTTTCAAAGAAGGACTGGTGGGTTTTACCAGTTTTTGCCTAAGGAAAACTTTCCTAATGTCAAAACTTTTGCATCAAGATACCTTTTAATATTTGGAACAACATTCTTGTGTGAACAAACGTTTTTAAGTAAGAAATATATGTAGAACAATTTGAGAACAATTAATCTCAAATCACTGTGAAAGTTAATGACATCAAATCTAAGCCCAGAAATGTCTGCTATTTTGGCATAAGGAAACAATTTCATCTTTCCCATTAATACAGGTGTTCATGAGTAGTGTATCCATATTTCATTAAATAATAACTAAATAAAATGATATTAAATAAATAATTAAATACATATATCATTTGACTTTTTTTTTACTTGGATCTCGAGTGAGAAAATTTTGGAGACTCCAGTTCTAGGATAACCCAGCTTATCAGTCTTGCGCCTGTAACAACGTTAAAAATAATATTCTTCTATTTTGTATTTGTAAAAAATAATTGTGGTTTATAAAAATTTTTCAAATTTCTTGATGTTTAGTTTCTTCAAATCCATACACTTACACACACACACACACACACACATATATATATCCCTTTATTAAAACATAACAATGCATAGGCTAATTGATGTATAACCTGTTTTCTACCTCCGTTCCAAAAGATTAAATAAATATTGTTTCGTTTACATGATGAAATATGAGCTAATACCAAAAACCCATTTGCATCTGGAAGTGCAATTCTTCAAATAGAAAACGGATTGCTCTCAGCATCCTTTAGCCATTTTTCTCTTTCTTTCAAATTTTGCATCTCTTAGTTGGAACATTTTAACACTTCATTTATTCCAGAAAGAAAAATGTATAAAACAGCACATAACGCGTTATGAAACTCAAAGGTATAGACCATAAAAATTCTTCCACTTCAATAGTTTTTGTGAAAGAGAAGTTTCTGTTGCATCAAAGTTTTGAAAAAAAAAATCCCCTCTAAAATAGATTACAAGCTTTTTCGGATTCCATTACGTATACTAGAATGCATTCTTAGAAACCTTTATGCACTTATGGAAACAGAAAATTCTGCATTCATTTTTGCTGCTCTGGTTCTTTAAGTGAGAAAAACTCTTAATAGATGTGAGTGTTTGAAACATCAAAGTAAAAACAAAACATACCATTGGTACAAGTGTTTAAATTCTATGAGAAGGTTTATTGTTTAGGATATATTTTTTCCCACTTAGGATTAGATATTTTCGTAAAAATGCTAGGAGGTATGTTACATTTGATTCATATCAAAATTCGCTTAAAATATGTTTATGTAAGATATAATTTATAAAAAAAATTCTTTTAAGACTTAAGATGTAAATTATAAAGGAATGGATTTCGTCCTTTCAGATTCTTTAATGGGATTTAGATTTTCTGTTTTGGGCACATCTGTGGTGCGTTCAAGTGATGCTTTTTATTTCAAAGGATTAAGAATTATTTCTTTTAGCTAAAATGAAATTATTTTTTTCCATTCTTCATAGTATTATGAATTTATATTACATTTTAAATTTTACCTTTCATGTTTAATATTTAAAGAATATTATCTTTTTGAAGAAAAGCAGCAAAATGAAGAATGTGTCTGATTTTGAAAAAAAAAAATCTTTTCTACATTAAAATCGATTGGTACCAAATTATCTCGTACATTGATAATGTATGAAATTCGTCCGTAAATTAAATGTACGTAATTTCTTAAAATCAAAAAGTTATTATAATTTTGAAAAATTATAAATATATATATGTGGAGGTTGGCGTCGGTATATTGTCAAGAACAACACTCATTTTAAAAGTAATGATGGTTTATTTACGTATGAAAAATTAAAGAAAAAGACGGACACGCATTTCTGCGTGCTTACACCGTGAGATCTAACCATCGAATCTAAGTTGAAGGTGGCGCTGCTGTAGTGCAGTGGTATAATTCCCACATATACGTATATCAAACAATAATATTCAATATAATCCCCGTTTTACATTTTCGGCTAGAAAACCGGGGGAAGAGCTTTCGTACATTCTAACTACTTGATGGCTATCAAGACATCTTTGGTAGTAAGAAATATCTTACCCCTAAACGAATTCAGAATAGTAAAAAGGTAAATGAAAGTGCCAGATCAAGGTTGTGGGAGAGGTGTTTGATGGTGGCTTAACCGTAAGAGTTCAAATGTCATGAAATGTGTTTTGAATAACTTTACTAATGACCACGGTAAATTATTGGTCACAGTTGAGTACTCGCGACAGATGGTTTTCATTCCATCGCGGGTTTGATCCTTGGCTGCCAAAGACCCGTTTTGTAGCCGGGGCTGAAGCCCGTTGAATCTGTCGGGGCCCAAAGTCCCCCAGTTGGCGTGGTGTGGATGTTAGGAGAGGGGGTGCCAGCTCTGGTTTGTCCTCGTCACTGACCGTGGTTCAAAACTACGAGGTCCGTCGGCAATAGTCTTCGTGTTGCTTCTAGCGGGACTTTAATAAAAACTAAACTATTATTCAATTTACAAAATGTTAATATATTTTCTATTGAGCTACAATGTTTTGCGGAAAATTTTAATTTGTGCTTTTATTTGCATCAAATATACACATTTGATAGCAAAAATATACACTAACAATATTTTTCTTGGATGTTTTGTAATACTGAAGCTACATCAGGTCATAAAATATGCATTTGTAGGCAAAACTTACATTAATTTTGGGTGTAGTGGTAGTAATTATAACACTTATACTACCACTACACCCAAAATTAACGTAAGTTTTGCCTGCAAAGTACATAATTTTTCGTAAACATGAATCTTAGCATGGGCTCTATAACCTTGCCGAAAGTGGTTGTGCTAGGCTATGTACACGTGCACTGTTTTAGCTAGTTAATGGATAAAAATGTTTCGTAAATTTTGATTTAAGGTAAATTCATAGATGTATTGAAAAATGTTTATCCTACTTATCGTATCTTTGCGTTAAGTTTTAAACGCAGCTTCAATTGTTTTCACTAATCGCAATATTTTCTTATAAATCATCAAAAATTCCCGAAATCATTCGATGGAGAAAGCAGTTACAAAATCTTGGGTTAAGTTGTAACATAGTCTCGGGACAAATTACAACATGGGACAACTTGACACTCGTTGAGAAATTTCCGGCTCATGACCACTCATATTTTAAATGGGAAATTTTGTACGAAGTTAAATGTAGTGTGGCTTTTGTAACCACCACCATAATATGCATATTTTTCAAATTAAAACGTCATAACAACATAATGCATAAAAGCAGCGAGAGAGAAATGCTTGTGTGCTTTACTTCCTTTTAACAAAATTTTTCTCTTCCTTTCACATCCTCTTACCCTTCTATGTTTGTCTGCCAATGAGAAGCAATTATTAGTTTTACATGTAAGTGATTATTGTGGATTACGTTTCCGAAATCTCAGGTTCTTAAGTAAAGTTTATTTTATTTATTTCCAGTTGTATTCTTTTACTGAAAGGCTTCCATTTAAATAACCTAATTTGATAACTGGAGTTTTAAAGGATCGATTAGCCTCAACTCTGTAAAATACAGAATATGATCACACGTCCCATTTTTAGGTACCCTATCCTGTTGTCTCTTTAAAAACAACTTCGGAAAACCAAAATGTCCCGTTTCCAGATAGAGATACACTCTCTGCAATAATTCTTTTTTAAAAAAATGCACTCATATTTTGTAGAAATGGTATTTTCTCTAATGAATAAGTTGAGGGAGAGCGAAAAAAGAATATAGCAATTTGGAGTTCTTAACTCGTCGTTAATTACCAAAACAAATGTAAGAAATCTTATCCAGATTTTTACACTTATTTAAAATCAATACCAAAGACATTGAGGCTAATTTGTTCTTCAGAAAATTATATGCTTATGCAAATAATTTATCTTCATGTGTTCATTCATGTTATTTTCAATAATGAATAAAATCTATGAAGATATACATATTTTCTTGAATGCACTTAGTATGGCCTTACAATTGGTAATTGTTACATTTTTAGGAAAAAAATAAATTTTCACATCAGCATGCATACCATTAGAAAGCTGAAGCGGCGAAGACAGCTGCTAAGAATAGATTAATATTGTATAGATGCATTTTATTTTTATTTTATGACAACAATAGTGACGTTTCTCTTAAAGTATATTTAATTTAATTAAACCATGTCAGCATTAATATTTGATTTGAAGCAAAAATGCGAGTTCCAGCATTTAAATTCTGACATTTTTCAAGATTATATCTTTCACCATCCTATGTCTTCTATCACTCAAATCATTATGTAGAGAAGCAGATAAAAAGAGTTAAGCACAATTGTTATCGTTTGTCTTGAAATTCTCGAACTGCTACAATCGTTACCGGAATTGTATATAAGCGTCAGTTAGGACATGATGACTGGCGAAAACTCTATGAATCGATTTCGGAACCGTCAGGCAGCCAAATTAGAAAAAAAAATTATTTTTCACATTCAAAGAATAGATCTCTACTTAAGGTTGTGACGCCTTCCCATTCCGGGCTGCCTCTTGTGCCATAGCTAAATTCAATGATTAAACACTAAGATACAAAAAGTCAATCTAAAAGATACTAGAACAATATTTACGGAATTTATTAACTTCTAATTAATATAACAACAATTATTTATGCTCTCCCGAGGTAGGATTCTACTAACCTAATTCAACCCACCAATAATAATCTAATAGACTCTTACCACTAAGCCTTCCTCGACTGCAACTCAAACCCTGGAACAAATGTAGCCCACTGGAATAACTAAATCTCTTGAAATACTACACCTTTAATCCAATCACCTATTTCAACCTCTCTTTCCAACTCCTCCTTCAACCTCTCTTTCCACTTCTCCTTCAGCCTCTCTTTCCCCTTCTCCTTCAGCATCTCTATCGCGACTTTCAGTCGGAGTTTATATATTTCCTAACTCTCCCGCTTCGCTTCATTTCTACCTGCTTTCTATCTACATATTCACATTTCATTTTTGGTTGGGCAAAGGTTGTTTAGCAAAAGCAATCAATCTTAATTAAAAGTCTCCAAGGTTAGTGAAGAGAAACCGCGAATAGCCCAATGTTACAAGGTTTCAACTCGAAAACAGTCTAAGAGAGACTGACTTAGAACATCTACTGAATCAATTCCTAAACAATCTCGCAGTCCCATTAAAAATGATTTTCACCTTCAGATTTCTGCCTAAGGCTTCAGCACGGAAACAATTTAATAGAGGCCGATTTAATATAATATCTACTATTATAACTAATACATATGAATTAAGGTATTAGAAATTGAATATAAGAAAGTGAATAAGAGATAATTAATAAGAAAAGAAAACAAAATAATAGGTAAGGTAAGGAAAAGATTAAAGGAAAAAAAAAAAAAAAAAAAACTCGAAGGAATAAATAAGGTGAAATTAGTAGATTCGCTTAAGCTTACAAAAATACCTACAGTAATTCTGATGTTGGAGAATAGGTTCAATGCTTAGTTTGTAAGATGTGGGTACATGCCTAGTACAGGATTTTTAAAATGAATCATATTTCTTAATGTTCTATTTTTAAAAATAAGCGATATATAATGATAAGTAGTACACAAATACAAAAGAAAAATATAGAATTTGTATATTGGGCTCGTGTGTTCTTTTTGAAGCTATTTTACGAAAGCTGTTTCAGAAGCTTTTCAGATGAAGGAATGATAATGGCATCCACGAAATAGAATGCCTTTTTTATGCTGTCGTTTGTGTGATATGAAACACATATCGCACAAACACACATATTCACAGCTTCGCACGAATTTTTAACAAGTACCAAATTAATTCACCTACGGCTCAGAGTATTTGAAGGTATTTCCATCAATTTGAGAGTAGTTGATGTCTTTGTAAAGTAAAGAGTTGAGGGTGATACCGTCTTGATATTATACGTAATACACGTAATCTTTGTAAAATGCTTGTAAATAAAAACATCCATATTTTTCCTTTGTATTTATATAGTACTTGTTATTTTGTGCCTTTCCTTTATAAAACAGTAGCATTTTTAAATCGGAGGATTCATTTTTGAATAACTCTGTTTTTCGAAGGAAACAATCCATCATTATAGTCTGTTACTTCAGAACAGGCATGTCAAGGTCCTTCATTTTCATTTGTACTCCATCGGTTACCATGGTAGCAACCAGTTTATCATCTCCACCGAATTTATTTTCAACACCTCAGTTGGAGTCTGAATTCCTTTGCATTTGGACGGGCTTCATGTTAAATGTAATGTCTATTTTAAATATTTATGAATAACTTGTTTCTTTTTTCAGAATGAATTTTTTTTTCAGTGGAAGTATATAAATTATTTAAACGTGTCCTGATAAAATGTTATTATAGTACCTATGTGTATGCGAATTTATTCTATTTAAATTATTATGTGCCTACAAAATATTCTATTCGAATTTATTCTATTTAAAAAATTTCAATGAGTTGTTTAGTTCCATTATATAAAGGTGTAAACTATTTAAATGCTTTTAATTACGTGTTAACAATATTTATAAAATGTTACACAGATCTGAAGCAACTATTTTTAAATGATGCATATTAAAAAAAAAAAAAAAAAAACAATGATTGTGAAACTCAAAATTTCATTTTCGTTAGAAGTCAGTTTACGAAAATTAAAAGATGTGGGAAAAAATTCTCAACTGTTGTTACCATAGTTACACACTTCAGTAGGGGAAAAATCTGAGGCCTTGAAGTGCCTATTGTAAAGTAACAGACTATAGTTTATGTAAAGTGAAAACAAGTTTTGTGTTGATTGTTTAAATAATTTGTTCTTTATTTTATCATCAGCCACTTGATAACATTACAACTGTACCATTTATTAATAATTACTAAATGCCTTTTGTAAATTAATTAATAAAATAATGATGAAAAAAATTTAAAATATTGTACTCTCGATAATTCTGCAAATCTAATCATAGACACAAATAGATTACCGAAAACGCAGCATTCCTGAAAATCAATTAAAAAAAAACATATAAACAGCAAGAACTATATATTATTGTATATAATTTCGTGTGTGTTTATCAGCTAACCTGAAATGCTAATGTCACTTTCGATCCTAACTCTTAGCTGATTTCTTTAGTCAATCACTTTTCAGATGCCATTTATTTTTAGCGGTAAAGAAAAATTCGCTCTGAAAAAAATTCTTTATAATTCTGTTTCCTCTCCCTACCCAAACAGATTTTAGTTTTAGTTCAGCTTAATGAAACATTACTTCAGTATTTAAGGAAACAGAAAGAAACAATTTGTGGAAGAAGAAAAATTACTTTTCATTAACTCCACAATCCCTAAAGTCTTAAAAATAGGTCTTACAGTACCTCCTTAACATCCTGTTTTTCCACCTTGGGCAACCCTTGTTTCTTTAATACTAGGATCAACAAAGGATGTGTCTCTATCTTTTACATTTTCTGGAGAAGTATTTTTTTCCATGACAAAGCGACGAGAATAAATTGGTCAGGACTAAGTAAGTTGAAACGTCCCTTCCCCGTGTTTAATCTCTCCTTCCATTTTTAACAATCTAAGAGAAAGTTGGTTGAATTGATCTCTGTTTGTTCGGATAAAGTCTGATTGTCTTCTTTGGGGAGAGAATGTAATTAAGCTTTCTAGAGAATAGTTTCACCCCAGGGATTTCTTTTGATGGTAGGAGCTACATACTATTGAAGAGAGATTCTCTTAAGAGTATCAGAAAATATCGAAAGCTTGTAAGTAAGGTTGACGTACAAAAAATGTTTCCAGTAAGGAAATACAGCATTCTAAAGTTCTAATAGTTGCTCTTTATCAATAGCTGATATTATGAATAGTAAAATTATTTCGTAATCAACAACTTTATTATTCATAATGTTTTGTATTGTCGGATACAAAAAATGCGCCTACTGTAGCGATTATTCAAATCAATATCTCTCACCAATATGTACTTATAAGATATTCTACACACTTCCAGAAAATATATATAAAAAATGTAAAACAAAATACGAAAAATGTATCTAAAACTTATTAATCAGAATAATTCACCATTTAAGCCAACATATATCTAAATATTTCTGTCTTTACGATAAATGTTAAAACTTCACAAAACTAAGAAATTTAACCTAAATTTTGACAAGATACTACGTAAAAGAATAATGTAACCATTTTGGAAACTGACGTTTATTAATATTCTTTCAATATTTCTCAATATGACTGCAATTCAAATTTAGAATTAATTTTCGAAACTGTTCCTGTAATTATTTATATGGTTACCTGAATCTTTTTTACTATTCTGTCTAACTCTAATTTCATAGTTAGTGGTCCCTTATAAAGATTACCTTTTCTGGGTCAGTGAAAATTGAATGAAATTTTGTGCTCTAATAATCTCACTCTACATAACTCCTTTATAGTAAACATTTGAAGTAGAGAAAAATTACAGAGATGAAAGTTTTTAAGTTTCCATATGAAGGGATAAATGTAGATTTTTGAAAAACGAAATACGAGTGAAATATCAGGAGTATCTCTCTACAAATGACCTTACCGGTTCTTTATGACGTTGCTTATTTCAAGAATTTTGACTTGGGAATTATATAAAGCACCCTTGCAGTGTGTGTATATAATGAAGTGTAGTGTATAAAGTTAAAGAAAGATGGGTGGTGATATAACAACTGTCAGAAGATTTTTAGAACGAAATTGTACATGTTCTTACACAGAAAGAAAGGATAAATTAGCACCTGATGCTTAGCGTCAAGATATTTATTGATTGTTTTTAACGTTATTTTTATAAGTCTCACTAAGTGGCAGCATAAAGTCTGTTGGCAGAACGCCCAAAGAAACTGATCTGACCCAAGGGGCTCAGAGCTACGAACCAGCTCCCTGGGAGACAATTACCCAAAACTCAACGTTTATTGAAAAAATGGATATTTTATTAAATATTTTTTACAATAAAGTAACAAAAAAAAATAGTGGATGTTGGAGCAAAGAACAAATGAATAAAACATAACCCGAAAATCGAATAAAAACATAATCAAGCAACTTGTTACAGATGCGTCATAGTTCAAATGACATTCATTTATGACATCCTCGTTCTTATACTTCCAATTCCTCACTTTTCATTTTTCTTTTCTTTTCTTTTCTCTTTTTTTGGAATGCGTGTCAATTTGCACCCCATTGACGTCACACTTTTCTGGTGATACCCACGGACCTCACAATTTTGTACCTCGGTCAAATGATGAAGACGACACCTGAGCTGCCACCTCCTAATTCAAATTTCTAGACGACGTCAAACGGAAGACTCGGGATCTTGACCAGATTTAATGTGCATCAGCTCCCAACATGGAGAGTTTTCATTGGTATCAGGGCTTGAACCAATGATTCTACGATAGCAATGCCGTCGTAGTGTTTGCGACTATAACCACTAAACTACCTAGGTTATTTAGTGTCAATAGATATTTGAATAGCAGATATTAATGCTAGAATAGTCCTATCTTTAGAACTATTTCAGTTAAGTGATTTCATAATAATCTCATAATGTGAAATTATGAAGGTTTCTTAAGGTCATTCATAAAAATATATTAACTTCTTCTAATTCTCAAGTGGGTAATGAAATAAAGTTTATATATAAGGATTTGACTGTCTGGTTAATTAGACTGAATCACACCTGAGTGAACACTATTAAATTGTTGTAAGCCACACACATGAAAGTAAAGAAGTTAGGGGGTCGCATAAATTCAAGTATTCGCCTAGTCAATTGAAACTGGCTCAGGACATCGAGATCCAACTTTAGTGAAGGAAAAAAATGAATAAAAAGCTTACAGTGACCATACAATCGGTTCTATGAGATCTCACTTAGTATAGAGGTGATTGAGGTAGAATGGGGGTTATGGCTGCGGACATGCAGCGGGTATGATTTTACTTCAAGTTGTGGGTTCTAGCTCTGATTCTAGAAAAGACCCGCCATGTGGCAGGGATAAACACTTTAAATTTGGTAGAAGTCTCCGATTCTACCTTTGGCGTGGTGTGGAACTTTGGAGAGGGAGATACCAGTTTAGGTGTCATCCTTGTCACTTGACTGAGGCTCAAAACTGAGGCCTTGTCACTTGACTGAGGTCTGTCGTCAATAATCCCAGTGTTGCTTCTTAGAGCGATGTCTATAAGAAGTCGCACTCACAGTACAGTATGAGGTTGGGAAATTGAGTTACCAGTTCAAAAGTCATCGTGTCTTTTGGTCATTCTCGGAATTACAAGAACTTTTATCAAAAGGCTTTTATGTATAAGAAAATTCAAAAAAAAAAGTTTTCCGAATAATAATAAAACCCTGTTTACACAAATAAACATTGCCATTTCTTATTATTTCAAAATTCAATATCATAATTATTATAATACTTCTTATAATATTATACACTTCTAGACTATTTAAATTACTTATTAAAAAATGATTATTTCTTCATCTTAAGGCATACATCTTTTGGAAGTGCTCGTTTGATGAACTAATCACTACTGTGTACTCTTTTAGTGATGAGGAAATGATAATTGAAATTTGATGATTAATTTCATTGGTGAAATATTTGGTTATTCATTTTCACAATTGTATTGCATTTGTAGTAATTGTTCAGGCTATAGTACAAATAAAAGTCCATCAGTGTCCCAGACATTCAGAATTTGTTTGGTTGGTTGTCTGAATTGTCTCATATGTTCACAATACAATAGCATTCGACGTGTCTATTGATTCCTATTGCTTTTAAGTGTATTTTCTTAATATACGTGCATGCATTTTTCTATCAATTGAAAAGGCAAACCATTGGGGGGAAGGGGACATCTCCATTTTTGTAAATTTCATTGGAGAAGAAAAAAATATTTATACAAGATGTGGTTATTAAATAACGAGACTGATGCTACAGAAGAAGTACGCTTGGGCCAAATGATAGCGACCAACAGCTGTTTAGCATGAAGCTTCTTCTTTCCAATGCAATGCCCCTCGCTTCTGTAAGCAAATCCGTATACCTTTGTTCGCATTGTAGCAATTTTTTGTTTCGCCGGTAAGGTGATAAATGAGAAACGATATGTTGTGAAATTTCACCCGAAACTTGGAAAAACCACTACTGAAACATATAATTTATGGAAAGAAGTGTATGACAATGAAAGTTTATCACGTTTACATGTTTCTGAAAGGCTTATTTTGAGATGCAGTGAAGTCGTTGAAGATGATTCACTTCCTGATTGCCATCATATGTCAAAAAACGGATGATAATATCGAAAAAATACGTAATATGTTTCGAACTAAACGTCGATTAAGTATTCATACAATTGTTGAGACTGTAGTATTTGACAAGGAATCACAAAGATGCATGCAAGCAACTTGAGTATACAAGTAATTCAAGCGAAACATATTAAAAAGTATAAGAAAGCTTGTACATAAAAAACAAATGTATATAATGCACTGTAATTACTGTGCAAAAAACCAATACACACAAGTATGGATACTTTCATCTATTATCCCTTTTCATTAATAAATCATAGGAAAATTATTATTTGACTGGTTGAACAGTTGAAGCGACAGAATATTATATGCATGTGTCGTTCGTAGTGAAATATTTAAAACATAATCTGTTTTTCCCCCAATTATTACAAACTCATTATTTCAAAGAAATATTAATGATTAAATTAAGAATATACTTTGCGTTTTGAAATATCTGCTCACATTAAAGAAATTAACAGTTCTCTTAAGTAGGCGGATGTTTTTTGTTAAAGCAATATATATATATATATATATATATATAAATAACATATTTTAGGGAGGAACCAATTAGAGTGATTGGGCTCTGTCATTATTAAGTAGTTAGCAATCACTAAAGTAGACTTATATTGTTAATTCGATGTGCATTTTTAATTTTTAATATATCGCTTCAGTTTGATCGATGGCCCTCTGTCATTCGTAAATATCAGGAACAATTTCTTTAAAAGTTACTTCGTAAAAACATTTTTTAACTTATTTGAAACATGCTATCTGAGAAAAATCTTTTATTAGAATTGCTAGAATTAAAAATAACTCTGCTGTTTTATGATTATAGCGTTTAATTCTTTCAAATTAAATTATCTTAAAAATAAGATTCGTATTTTTTCCAGGACATTGACACGTAAGCTGTATTCTTCTTTTGTGTAATTTTGTAACATGGAAACCTCAAAGATTCAGAGAATTTGTTACTTAATTTTATTTATGATTTTGAGATTAAGTTCCCCCACTCCCCCAAGATTGTGAAGTTTTCTATTCTTATATTGTATTTGAAGACAGAAATTCCATTTTTGTCAAATAAGGTGAAATGGCTTGAATAATATATATGTTTGTTTTATTACGGTTATTGTACTTTAAGGTATCCGTACACCTTCGAAGAAAATTTTTTGAAATACATTGATATTTGTTATAAAAATACTTTTTTATGCTATAATATAACCTAAAACTATGAAAAACACATTTAATAATTTGCTTTTAAATCAAAAAAAAATTTTGGAGTGAAAAACATAGTGAAAATAGTACATAAATTGATTATTAGAATAACGCACATAACTCAAAAGTAAACAAAAATATCATTATTCTGTAACTTTTATCTTATTCATCATAACATTTTTGGGGGCTGGTACTACTTTCATGATGAAAATCTTATTACAATAATTTTTATTGTGTTTCGAGTCAAATAACAATGAAAAATCATAAAAAAGTTACAACAATACATGATTTACACCTTTGTTAATAAAAATATATCAATTTTATAATCATGAACGTGGTAGGGGTTCTTAAAAATAGTATAAGGAAGCCACTTGCAAAATTTCAATTAATTTGTTTCATAACTTTTTCTGATATCTACGTTGCCATATGTAAATATGTCGAGAAAACTCATTTTGAGAAAAATCAAAAACAAACTTTCAATTGCAATTTTTAATAATAAACATAATAAAATATATTTAAAATGTCCCTGATTTATATATAACACCTTCTTTTCTTTCTAATACATTAATTTTTTTTTTCCTAAGAGCTCTGAGTATTTTTCGACGCTGCTTTACATTTGGTGTTGAATGACGTGCAGCATCAAAAATTCGACAACTGTCAAGGTGTTTGTAAGATTTTAAGGTAAAATAACCAGGCGTTACATTTAATTTCCTTAAAATTTCAACACAGCCCTTGTACCCATCATTAAACTGTATAACAGCATCCAATGCACCAGATTTTAAAATTTTAAGGCACACAAAAACCTCTTTCAGTACCCTCTGCCAAATTATGCCATTAAAACATTCATTGGCATTCTGTGTCTTACCATGAAGGCACTTTGACAGAAGTTCTTTAGAACACAGTTCTAAATATGTAGGTTTAATTAAATTTAATATATCATTGGATAAGCCATTATATTTTTCTTTGGGCTTTTTGCCGCATGACAGTGCTCGCTGATAATAACACCAGCTATCTTTCCCGATAGGGCACTGTCCATGCATGGGTTTCTTGTCACTCGATGCACAGTGGTACAAGGCAGCAATGACGTTTTGTTGAGGTTTGAGTAGATTGCCTACATTACTTCGAACAGCAATTCCATAGTAATTTTGCAATCTGTCAATAAACGAATCAGTATGTTTACCTTTACCAGATAAACTTTTATTTTTGGATTTCAGTTTGCGCAATCTCGCACCTACTCTTTTCTGAACATGCCCAATGCATTCCAGTTTAGTTACGCTATCTTTCCCATATGTGTCTTTCATGCTGATGAAGCCTTTAGAATCCGCGTCTCCATAATAGTGTGAATATTTCAAACCTCGTTTCACAATTGATCGTTTGAAGATCCTGTTGGCGCCAACAGCTTCCATCTTTAATGAGGAACCTTTAAAATTGCTTCGACACACATGATCTGCTTCAAGCGTCTCGGATACAATACCTTTAGGCATTTTCGGAAGCTTTCTGCAGGTCGGACAATATGATGACATTATTTCAATGTCCACTACTTTGCCAGTGTCGATTGACAAAGCAGCAACACACCCATTCATAGAAGTGTAACCTCTACGCCGCCATGTTCCATCGGCAGAAACACCGCATTCAGCTAATTTATTTTTAGATGAATGAATATTCAAAACTTCCTTAGCTGCCTTTTGCATTGACAGTTCACTTACTTCTGAAATCACAGACATAAGTTTATTCTCATGATTGGTGTATGCAGTTTTACTGAGCCTGGGTAAATTTAATGTTGCACATAATTTATATGCAGCAGAAAAACCTTTCGCAATTTGTCTCATGGCATAAACAAATCTTGCATTTATCTCAGGATAGTTTAATGTTTTCTTCGAGCTGGAAAATCCTGTGCAAAAGTCACAATGCTTACATTTTATTTCAAAACTTGAGCACAATCCATACCTCGAGACTTCATGTAACAGCAAACCATCGTAGAAGCATTTGGGGCAACAAAGTTGTAAAATTGAGCATAGAAGGAGTTCTATGTCAATAATTCTGTTGCCGGTTAGCGGTTTATTTTCATATTCAGCAATTTCTTCATCTAGAATGGCAGAAAGGTTCAATTTTGAAGCACTGGCATTAGCAGTTACAGTACTATTTTTGCTATCATTTTTGGTAAAACCATTACCACGAAATTGTCTTTTTCTTTTAACATTAATTCTCCTTTTTGAATTTCCCATTTTAAACGAAAAAAATTGAGCTTTTCAACAATAAAAACAATCTTAAACAGAAACTTATAAGAATGAGAACAGAAACCAAAACAGATGTAAACACACAATAACGATTCTCTTTTCTTGCCAGATTCAAGATAAAAATGTATTTAAAAACCTGTTGCCAAATGTATTTTCAAACATTCTGAAAATTCAGATTCATGTTTTAAAATTTATTTATTTTGTACCATTGTACATATAAAAGATATTTCGAAAAATAAAAATGTAAACAAACATTTCTTCCAACTTCCTGTCTGCAGAAATGCACTTCCGGTTTGAAAAATCAGCTAACGAGTAAAATTCAAATACCTGTAACTTAAGTTCTAAATAAGGTATAAGCAAAATTCAAACACTATTAGAAAGAAAAAAGTTTAAAATTTAAACTGATGTTAAAATTAGAAAATCGAAAATTTTGACAAAAATGACGTTTTAAAGGTGTACGGATACCTTAAAACGAAACTAATTAAAATAATATATGATCATCACTGCTTATGCTGTATTTCAACATTTTACGGTTCAAGTTCCCGCATATGTACTTGCGTCAAGCTTCAACGATACCACGGAAAAAACACAAGTACTAGAAGTTAGTATCAGACATATTCTAAAAGTAAGAACCGTTTCATTGTACCGCCATCACAACTCTGCGGTAGGCATTCCGCGCATGCGCACTAGTCATCCTTGTTCACTGGCTCTCGACTGACGCCATTTGGTTTCTCTACGTTGTATTTTCAGTTTGTTGCGCACATTGAAAATGTTTAAGACTTTTACTAATTCCTCCGGCTGTGAAAATCGTGCTGTAATTCGATTTTTGAACGCAAAGAATGTGAAACCGACTGAAATTTATCGTCAAGCTAAAAGAGGTTTACGGTGAAGAAACGATGAGTGATGAAATGGAAAGAAAGTGGGTTAGAATGTTTAATGAAGGTCGAAAAAACGTCCATTTGCTCTGAGTTGTCAGCCTTCTGTTGTCAACGATGATCTGGAAAGGAAAGTTGATGAAAAAATGCATGAGAGTAGACGTTTCACAATGGTGACTCTTTCAGAAGAATTCCCGTAAATTTCATTTACTGTTTGATACGAAATTGTTACTGACCGCTTAGGTTATCACTAGGTGTGTTCCCGCTGGTTCCAAAAAGGCTCACTGATGTTCACAAAACCAAGCGACTTGGCAGTTCATTGGTATTTCCCACACGATACAGTGAAGAGGGAGGGGATTTTTCACCAAATTGTGACACGTGATAAAACGTAGGTTCGTCATGTCACACCAGAATCAAAATAACAGTCAATGGAATAGAGATACACTCAATCTTCGAAAAGGTAAAAGTTCTAAACTACAAAGTCAGCACAAAAAATTCATGTGCACTGTGTTCTGAGATAGGAGAGGGGATTTGATCACTAAATTTCTTCCCACAGGTGTAACCGTCAATGCGGCACGATGTTGTGAGATTTTATGAAGACTACGACGTGCAATTCAAATCAAACGGATAAGAATGCTTAGTAACATAATTGTGTTGATCCATGACATTACTCGGCCCCATACTGCTAGTGTCCCACGAACAATGATCCGACAGTTTTGTTGGGAGCAATTCTATCACCAGGCCTACAGACCAGACTTGGACCCGTCGGCTATTAATTGTTCCTGCACCTCATTCCAGTGAACTGTATATCTCCTGACTTTTTTCAGTGAAAATATTTAAGTAACAAAGTTTAAGAAAAAAAAATACGAATGATAGGAAAAATTAAAGTTTTCATATTATTAAAAGGATACAAGAACTTGCTACAACCATCCTGAAAGTTATTTCGCAAAGTATGCGCAAGCAATTTCTCCTAGAAACAATTTGCCTCCTAGAAATAGGCGGACATTTTGAGCTTGCAATGTAATATCAAACTCAATTTTTTTTTTTTTACTTTATGTTAGAAGTGCTTTTCACCATTAGCATAAAAATAATTATTTTAAATTTCGTTCTTATTGTGTAATAAATTTACAAATTGTAAATATGGAAACTTTCAGGACACCCGTTAGTACGAGGGTCGTTCAATAAGTCCTTAGAAATACCAGGAGATTGTTCTTGTAGCTATAAAAATTATATATTTTTAGTAAGTGTAATGACCCATTAAACACATATCAAAATCTCAATTACACGTGTTCGAAATCATGGCAGAATTGGCCGCGCAAAAATTCTTCCTCATAAATTTCCTAGCTGATAAATTCATGTTCGCCTATTTTGTAACAGATTCACAGGTTTCACCCGGAGTTTTGATTTTCGCTTGATTTCCGGTGCATAATGATGAATCTAAGTCTCATCATTGGGGACAAAAAAGGGAGAAGCAATCAAATTTTGATTTCGCAGCAAATGACTGCCAAATGAAATATGACTTATGAATCAATGTCAAATTTATTTCGGCTCTGTTTAACAGATGGCAGCATCCAATAGTCATAATAATTTACGTTAATGATACCATCTGTCTTCAAAAAGAAGTACTTTTCAAATTGCTCTCGTATAACTTGAATTAGCATCGTTTGATTGTTATTTGAGATCAAGTAATGTATCATTTCAATGAATAATTATTTTTTACTCATATTAAAATTAGTATGTATGTGTTATACAGCGAGTTAAGTATATAGTACAACATTTTATAGGATGTTGGATCTTAATTGGAATAAATTCAGATGCACTATAAAAATCTCGGTAAGTCTTAGTTTAGTTTAGTTTTTATTTACGTCGCACTAGATGAAGCAACACGAGGGCTATTGGCGACGGACCTCGTAATTTTGAACCACGGTCAAGTGACGAGGACGACATTTGAGTTGGCACCCCCTCTCCTAACATCCACACCACGCCAACGGGAGGACTTTGGACCCCGAACAGATTTAACGTGCATCAGCCCCGGCTACACGGCGGGTCTTTGGCGGCCAAAGATAGAACCCGCGACTGAACGAAATCCGCCGGTCGCTAGTCTACGACCTTGACCACTAGGCTACCGCGGCCCCAATCTCGATAAGTCAGTCTCACAGGAAACAATATGAGATCTATACAAAAATATTTACCTTTAATTAAACGATTCCTCTTAAGTGTAATTTATTAGTCTCTTATCCATTACTAATATCTCAGGTAATTAAGTGATTTATTTTTCAAAATCTCAAGAAGTAAAACCAAAGTAAGCTTCAAAGTGAGGCTACTCGAATAAATTTACAGAAAAAGTCGTTTTATGGGAATTAAATAAAACTCGCTAAGCCAGATATATCCGTAGATTAAGCCAATTAAATTCCAAGTTAAATTCTTACAGAACTGATATGATTGTTGGCATCTAATCCTCTTTAGAAAAAATTATATACTTCCTCTACATCAGGCCTGTCCAACCTGTGCCAGCGGAACTAAGTGTCATCTGAATAAAGTTTTGAACTTTTATTGTACATAAAAGTAACAAAGAGCATTTCACCATGAGTCGTTCGTATCATACCCTACTGTCATTGGAATGTCTCACTACCTGATTCACCTTTTATCACAATTTTTCTTTAACGAAGTTCAAAAACAAAGTCATCTCGTGTGATTGGGTGATATACAATGTATAATTAACCAGCAAAACTTGAATAGGATTCTACACATTGATTTTTACTCTAAATTTAAATGTAGATTTTTCAACTTAAACTAAAAGGAATAATGAAACTACAAATTTTTAAGAAACAATAATATAAAAAAAATTATATTACTGAAGACAGTACTTTCACTCCGCCACCTTTGCTTTATCCCTGCAATGTTTTCACCCCGCCGCTTTTAAGGAAGAGTTTTTTTTATCCCTTGTCGGGGCAAGTCGGTCGGTTAACAAGTGATTCGGACCCTCTATTTGTTGGTCTGGAAGAAAGTCGTACGTTCTTCTCTTTATAGTAAGTTTAGCAATTAGGTCAAAAAGGATTCTCCGTTGGCTTAATTATTAAGGCATTTTAACTTTTATCGTCATTGTTGAAGAGAGCTTCCACTATCTTCGTCTCCAGTATCATTGTGATGTCATAGAAGAAACGTTCTGAACGATATTTAAAAGAAAAGTTTTCTTTTCTAGTTATTAGTGCATATATACACGCACACAATTTATATACATCTCCTCCCTGTAATATTGAGTTTAGTTTGGGTAGTTCCTTTTTGATGTCTAAAAGCTGTCTCTAAATAATATGGAAGGCCTAATTGACGTGGACACCGTAGTTGGAATACCACTAGCCATGATTCAAAGGCAAGTTTTTCGTCTGGAGCTGATGTCACGAGTAGTTCTAGGCTGTGTTGCCATTAAGTAATCAAGTCCTAGTGCACGACTTCAGAATCAATACATTAAAACCGCAATATGATGGAGGATGTGTTTTCTATCTTGTGGTGGGATAGGCCGGTTGACCTTGAATGACGTGTGATTCGAGCCCTCGATTTATCGGTGTGGAAAAAACTCGTCTACTCTTCTTCTTGTAGTGCTTCTCAACAGCAAGGCAAAAAGGGAAAATCCCCGTTGGCTTGGTTATTAAGGTATTTTAATTTATGTTGTCTTTGTTAAAAAGATCCATCACGTCCTTACAGTGATGAAATATTGCAACACTGAAAATGTGTTACCAGATGAATGTTGTTACCTGTTCTTATTTTCTATGATAAATATTTATAAAACAGTTATAGAAATATTTTTAGAAAATACTTTATTCAGCTGAGAATGAGAGAATGTGTGAAAAAGAACAATAAATAAAACATTATTTTATATATTATTGTATAGCACAGATTTCACTATTACTCAAAAACGTCATTAAGGTAGCGGTACATTGAAGATAATTTTTAGAGTTAAAGTAAATTTTGCCTACAAAAGCCTTTGATGGTCTTTGTAGGCCATAATGCTTATGGGAAGATTATTTTAGATTATCGGAAATTAGAAAACGAATTAAGTATAATTTCTTACCCTGGGGGATTTTGAAACATACATTTCAAATGAAGGTACGTTTACAAATTCTACGGACGTAAAATAAACCAATAAAATCATGAAAGTGGAATTGTATGTGCGCTAATTTTCTTCTTTTGGGAAACGATGTTTAGTTTTTTTTTTTTTTTTTTTTCTATTTGTTATGTGAGAACGGGGCGCATTGGAGGCGAAAATCATATTTACTCGAATATTTTATAAGAGAAACGTTGGTCGTTGAAATGCAATACGCGCATACTTATTTTAAGAATATGTCCACCCTTTCCAACTTTGTGTAATTTGGGATATATAATACTTGAAAACTGTAGCTTTTAACTATTCATTTGTAATTATGGGTTTATTTATTCATTTTAAATTACTTAGAAAACTTAACTGGATTAAATATTGTACCACTGTATTTCTCTCTTTTTTCCTAACATTATCAACCCTATTTATTTTTCAAATACCTTGTTTCATTCAATATATAACTGTATAGAAATTTAAAATGTATGTGAAAATTCAAACCTGAAAGTTATTTGAAATGAGAAATTTTCTCTTTAAAATAAAAATAATTAAGTACATAAATTATTTCAATATCCATAGAAACCTTATCACCTATATTTCTATCAAGATATCCAAATAATTGCCTATCACCACTTTTTTTTTTCCTGCAGTAGATTTTTTTTCTGTCCCAGTAGTTATTTCTTGGCACAAATTCTTCTCTTACCCCTAGATTTATGATTGGCCGAAGGCACTGCCATTCTTCATCCCTGTCAAACGCATCGTGAGGGATGCCCCCGAAAAGAAGAAAGTGAAAAGAAAGAAGTATTTTCTTTCGGCCGTGTTTTACTCGAACCTTTTCACCTGAGGCAATGTATCCAAAAAATTAACTACAATTAACTGGGATAGATGTATGAAAAGGCTAACATCAATGGATGCGGTTTTTGGACATTGTGATATATATCTTCAGTTAATATAGATTTTTTTCAATAAATGATATTGTTTATGTTATATATTATTGCTTAATAAATATGAACGGTTCGTTTTTTAAGCACATGATGAAAATAATACTATTAAAATTATTTTATTTCTATTTTAAGGAAATGTTATATTTATTTAATTTAATTGCATAACTTTGAAGCGTGAAATCAAGTAATATTTAATTATTTCAATCTTTTTTAAATTCTTGCTATTAGTTCACTCTCTCCTTATATATATATATATCTCGTTCAATTTTTCAATCAATAAAATAATTTTTATTCGTCCACTCAAGCTCAAATACATTTTTTTAAAACTTGTAGTGGATGACACTTGATGTTAATACAGTTTTTCCAAATATTAATTCATTAATTAAAATGTAATTGGTGGAAATGCAATATAGCCCAAATACTTGGAGCGAATTCAAAAATTGCCAAACTTGGCGATTTTTTTGGCTGAACATTAAGCAAAATTTGGTAAAATACCGCCAAATAATTCCTATCGCCAAGAGCATCGCTAAACAGCATTCCAACCATTTAATTTAACGGATGAATTAATTAATTTTAGTTTTATATGGGAGAAAAAAAATTGCCACTTAATATTGCGATTCTCTCATATATGTGTACATATTTATATTAATTCTAATTATATAATAAGAAGTAACTAAAATAAAAAAAAAATTGTTGACTTAAGTAGGAATTGGCTTCAAATTATTTTGTTTAAAAAAAAAATAACCGGGATAGATATATAGTAGGAACAGATACATATGCTACTCTAAATGCAGTGAATGCAAGTCTCATGACTTCAATGAATCTAATTTAAATGAATATTTTTTTATATGGTTTTTAATATATTTATTGAAAGTTCAAAATAAATTTCTAAGATGTGGTATTAAACTAATGTTATGACGAATTAATTTAATTTATATTTAATGACATTATGTTTATTTAACTTAATTTTGCAAATTAAAATTGTTTCTAAAGTAAAAGTAAAATTTAGTGTGAAAGCAAATGTATTCGATTACTTATCGGCCTTTTGTAAGCATATTTAGGATAAATTTTCTCATAAAACACTTTTGAAAAAAAATATTTTAGCTTAAGATTTACAAACATGCATCTCCTAACAAAATAATACTTGTCATTTAATTTTATCACTTATTGTATCATCAGAATAACGCAAATTCAAAAATTTAGAGCAAATTAATCTGAATAAAATCACATGGGGAAATTATAAATGCTGGTATAAATCCTGGTATCATATATATGTTCGTTTTAAGCAAGAGTATTAAAATTGGTTTACTTTCGATGGATATATATAAAATTAGAAAAAAATAGCCTTCTCATAAAAATATAGCTACTTAAATGTAACATTATTGAACCATCATTTGTGTGAGAATGTATTTCGAAATTTTTCTTGTTCATCTCATTTTTTTGAAATCATCATATTTTTCATAAATTAACATCCTGTTTAAATTATTGTATCTTCGTCAAAATGTATTGATAGAATCTGTAAATATTAATGATTTGGAAATCAATTTCATCCGAATGAATCATGAAGTCAAAGGCGGCCGAGAGGTACGCCGGCTACGATCACAAGCTCACATTCTTTCTGTCTAGCCTTGGATTTGAGTCTTGATGTCACTGAAGTGAAAAAAATTCTCTGGAGTTTTGCGTAATCCACAACTCTTAAGTTGTACTTTTAATCCTTCTATTAAATTAAAATACTATGTATACTTAGGGTACATCGATAACTACATTCCAAATGCTTAATGTAAAATTTTAATTTTCTCCATATTCATTTATAATATATTCATTTGAACATGTAACAATTCAAATTTAATAACACCTGAAAAAAACGAGTTTTTTGAGCATGAATTTTCTTTCAAATTTCACACTTTGCGTAACATAATTTTTATACCTGAAATTTTAAGAGCAAAAGGGAACGTTGAGTCAAATTTAATTTATTCAATAATTAGTTTTAATAATTATTTTATTATATGAGGTTTATTAAATTTATCATCTAAAATAAATACGTGTAAAAATTCTTAGCTCAATTAAGCAATATGTTAAACAATTAAGCTACATCTAATTGAAATTCAAGCAAACGATAAATTATATTATTAAATTGAATATATTTAAGCTAAATGTAATTAAAATTAAAGCAAACGATAAATTATTAAATTGAATATTATATCAGCTGCATATAATTAAAATTAAAGCAAACAATAAATTATTAAATTGAATATTATATCAGCTGCATATAATTAAAATTAAAGCAAACGATAAATTATAACACGATGGATTTGGCGACCATTTGGCGACTTTGCGAGAAACTTGGCATAAAATTGAAATCTTTAAATAATTTGCTTTAATACATTAATTCTTATTAATTATAATTAAATTATCTTATTGTCATCAAAAGCAATCGCAAAAATAAAATTTCTTTTTGATTCAGAGCTGGATTTAAATCAGACACAGTTTAATGTGTGTTAAAGAAAACCATTTAAAAAGGAGATGGCTTGACTCGATTATTCCCGTCTGTTATCTAAGTCTACCAAATCTTGATCTTCAAGTGGAGGTGCTGCTATCGCTATAGGGCATCACTTCTTCCCAGTCACTAAAGATCCTAAACATAGAGTAACTGATGCACAATAAATCTATCGAGGTTCCAAGTATTTTCATTAGAGTGGTGTAAAAATATGGAGCGAGAGGTGACAGCTTAGATATTACCCTCGTAAATTGACGTTGGCTTAAAACTACGAGGTACGTCGCCAATATCTCTCGTATTTTTTTTAAGTGCAACGTTAATATACAAAAAAAGCAAAAATTAATTAAAAGGGTGTTGGGGGGACCGTTTAACTAATGTGTAAATGTTGATAATACGGTGTTTGAAGTTATAAACAATAGAAATATGATTTAAAACCGTCATGATACAATTCATCTTAAAATAATATTTGAAAATATACCCATTATAGTGTACATAGGGTATAATTTCACAACAAATTTAAGAGAAAATTAATTATTCATATTCGTGAGCTGTTTATCCAAATTCTAACACGCATACACATAAAGAAACTAAGGCATTTCTTTGACTTTGCCAATCATAGAGTGCCTTCAGCTTTTTGAGAGCTTATCATAATTTTATACGCATTAATAAGGGAAATAAGATATTCCATAATCATGTCACAGAAGTGTTTCATAATGTGCTTGCAAAACATATTCAGCATTATGATGTATTTATAAACCGAGTTTCTAAGCCAAGTACATATTTTTAAACATTCAAAGCATCTGAGCATTATTCAATAATTGAAAGCATTATTCTGGAGTTTTATTTGTGAACCATCGATATTAATTATTTTAGTTAAGAATTTTTTTATGTACCTATTTTTCCTTTTTAACATTAGAGTTTGAAGGTTGGTAGGTTTAATAAACGTTGCACTGGAAGCAATACCAGGTGTGTTGGTGACGGATCTCTTTATTTTGAGCCTCTGTCAAGTGACGAGATGACACCTGATCTGACACTTTCCATTCCTAGCTTCAACACCACGTCAACGGGAGGACTTTGAATCTCGACAGAATTTTCGAGCATCATCCTCAGTAGTCGCGGGTCTTTGTGGTATGAAGGCTCGAACCCAGGACTCGACGAAAATCAACATCCACGAGTCCGCGACCATGACTACTAGGTTACCTCTGCCCGGAATTTGAAGGAATTCTTGCTTAAAAATGTGTTTTACCAATTATCCGATGATTCATTATGATTTTTATAAGAGTAAGTCCTAGAAAAGGATGTTATCTCTTATGAAAGACTTTTCCTATATAGGAGTATCTCATAATATAAATGGCTTACACTTTAATCTATAAAAATTATATTTTAAAAATCATTAAGGAGACAAAATATCCATTTCTGCTTCCAAACTTAAGATTAATGTTTGATTTCTAATTTACATTTTGAAATTAGATCCTTTCTAGTTCCTCAAAATAATTCTATGATTGTCATAAGCAAGCATTGCTTTCGAAGAGTTATTCTGTTGTAGTTAATGTAGATTATACTTATTATATATACTTTACGCAATCCTTCCCTCCACAAAAATTTAAAACATATTTTAAACAGGCGGCAACAGAAGAAGAAAAAAGGCGGCAGTACACATAGGATGAAAATAATTCTTTTCTATTTCAAAATTAACAATGCTTGACTTGAGTTACAAAAAGAAATTATTAAACTTAGCAATATTCTTTCACTATGAGCCGCAAACCAGATAATTTCTTTTAAACTTTTTCTGAAATGAAAGGGAATTCAAATGTCATCAATTTCTCGTATTCAATAACTCAGCGGATAATTCAAACAAAAAAATAAGTAACAAATTTTCATTCGTCAGTACAAGGAGAAATTGAGCTGAGATAAGAAGAAAAAGAGAAATGAATAAAAAAAAAAATGCCACTCATCTGCGTTGGGAATTTCATCTCGGCTTCGATAGAGAAAAGATGGACAAATAATTGCGTCTAGGATAGACGGATCAATCGGGTTATATGTGGAGAAGATATGAAACAACGAATTACTTTTTTTTTTTATCTTCAATATATTTTCTCTGTTTTCTTGTTTGATTTATTTTATTGAACTTGTTTATGTTTTCTGTGTGGTTTTCCATTCATTAGAAACAGGTATGAGTGACTTCGTCAATTACACCGCAGATAAAACCGTTAGCAGATTACCACAAACACATTCAAATGCACAAAGATACATGTATACGCATGCACATATACACACGTTAGTGTCCGTATGAGTACTGGAGTGTATGTTTGTTGTTTGTGATACTATTGTACTCCTGTCTGCTTTTTTCTATGGGTAACTGATTATTTGAACAATATCTGTTGTTAGTGAATAAAATACCAGAAAAAAAATATGATCAAGTAGAATCAAAGAAGCAAGAAGAAAAACGGAGAAAATTTATTCTCAGTACCATCTAATCCTTTTTTTTTTCAATATTTTGAAGTAGATTTTAATTGCACTTTATAAGCTAATACTCTATAAATATCATGAACAAATAAAATTGGAATTTATTGAAAAATTAACTTGTTTATATTTTCTGTATGGTATTCCGTTCATTAGAAACATGTATGATTGAATTATGCAGTTACTCCGTAGAAAAAACTGATAGGAGTACAAGAGTATCACAAACACAAACACAAATGCACTAAGACGTGCGAATGCACACAAACATGCTGGCGACTGTGCTTGTGTGTGTGCCGTACTTCTTTCTGCTTTATCTACGGAGTAACTGCTAAAGTGAATAGAATACCAAACAGAAAATTTGATTAACAGGTCAATTAAAAATTCCCCGGCCTGACACATAGATGGCGCTACTAAAATTAAATCCATATGTGTTTTAGTTAGCCCTAACCCTAAAAAGATGCGTGTATAAAATTGACAGCTGTCAAATCATTAATTTGTGAATTATAGCATTTTGAGGGAAGCTACTTTTGTTATTGTGAAAAAAATGGATAAAAAGGAATTTCGAGTGTTGATAAAATATTGCTTTTTGAAGGGAAAAAATACAGTTGAAGCAAAAACTTGGCTTCATGCCGAGTTTCCGGACACTGCCCCAGGAAAATCAACCATGAAGGATTGGTATGCTAAGTTTAGACGTGGTGAAACAAGCACCGAAGACGGTGAACGCAGTGGTCGCCCAAAAGAGGTTGCTATCGACGAAAACATTAAAAAAATCCCCAAAATGATTTTGAATGACCTTAAATTGAAATTGAAGGAAATAGCAGACACTCTAAAGATATCAACTGAATGTGTACATCATATCATTCACGAATATTTGGGTATGAGAAAGCTCTGTGCAAAGTGGGTGCCGCGCGAGCTCTCTTTTGACCAAAAACAACGAGGAGTTGATGATTCGGAGCAGTGTTTGAAGATGATGAAGCGTAATAAACCCGAGTTTTTGCGTCGATATGTGACAATGGATGAAACATGGCTCCATCATTTCACTCCGAAGTCCAATCGACAGTCGACCGATTGGACTGCACACGATGAACCCGCTCCAAAGCGTGGGAAAACGCAACAGTCGGCTGGCAAGGTGATGGCGTCTGTATTTTGGGATGGGCATGGAATAATTTTCATTGACTACCTTGAAAAAGGAAGGACCATCAACAGCGACTACTACATAGCGTTATTGGACCGTTTGATGGACGAAATCGCCGAAAACCGGCCGCATTGGAAGAAAAAGAAAGTGCTGCTTCACCAAGACAATGCACCGTGTGACAAGTCAGTGAAAACGATGGCAAAAATCCATGAATTGGGCTTCGAATTGCTTCCTCATCCACCTTTTTCTCCAGATCTGGCCCCAGCGACTATTTCCTGTTCTCAGATCTCAAAAGAATGCTCGCTGGGAAGAAATGTTCGTCGAATGAAGAGGTGATCGCCTAAACTGAGGGCTATTTTGAAGTAAAAGACAAATCGTACTACAAAAATGGTATCTAATCGTTGGAGGGTCGCTATAATCAGTGTACCATCCTTGAAGGGAATTATGGTGAATAAAAAAAACTAATTTTGCCATAAAAATGTGTTTTACTATGGTAGGCCGGGGACTTTTCAATTGAACTGTTAAGTACAATCAAAGAAATCAAATAAGAAAAAAGAGAGAAATATATTCACACAACATGGTACCATCTAAGCACATTTTTTTAAATTTTTAATATTTTTAAGTAGATTTTTAGCTGTATTTTATAAGCTAATACTATATAAATATTACGTACGTAACATTCAGAATTTATTGCACAGTGTTCCTTCAAGTTATATTTTATATAAAAAAATTTAGTTTTTATTACATGGCTAAAGCCTTTAAAATATGCATATATTTTCTTACAAATTTTTTTCGAATGTGCTTCAGAATATATTGAATAAAACTGTGTCTCAGTTTCTAATTTTTCCTATCATTTAGTTTAATATTATTTTCTTTATTACTATACATACATTTTTTTAAAAAAAGGATAAAACTTGATTTTGAGTTTTTTAAATAAGAAACAACCAAACTCATATTTTAGATAATACGTATCAGTTTCAGTACCCCTACTTCAATTGGTAAAAAGATCTTAAGGTTTCAAAAAAAAAAAAAAAAAAACAGTATATGAAGGAAAATCGAACATGGCTAAATATCAATTTAAATTTAGCAGATATTTTGTAAAGGGGATATGGCAGTGCTTTTTAAATCTATTCTCATGCATAAAAAATAGTAAAATAACAATAAATATACAGACACAGCTGAGTAATTTTAAAGGCATATTTATTAAAATTAAATATACATCAAATACTCGAGTAAAATATATGGTGGCAAAGTTTATTAAAGAAAATTATTGAAATATTAGTTAAAATTGTTAGTTATTTTTAACATTAAAATTTACTTAAAAAGAGACATTTGTGAGCGTATTAAAAAATTCATAATACTCATAAAATCAAAACTTGCATTTGAAAGTTTGTAAGTCATTCTATTAAAAAAAAAATGGGAACCAGAATTCAGAAAAAATTATTGTGATAAGACATGGCGCCAAATATTGGAATCTTTCTTTCTAGCCAATGATTACTGATTAAAAGTCAGCAGCCCTTACTATCTCGGAGATAGTATCTCCCCTTTGTGAGTACAAAAGTTTTACGATACCTAATGCGACGTGGGGAGTGCCCGGTGTTCCCAGAGGGGGAACGAAATTTTTTCCTCAATCCTAAAAGCGCAGAGAGGAGAGAATATTTTGACTTATTAAAACTATTGAAATCTTAGTTAAAACTTGTCGCAAACGTCTCAATACTGCATTGTTAGGCGAGTACGAACGATTCCCAAAATTTCAAAGCTCTAGTTTATGGGAAGTTGGTTAAATTAAGGGTCGAAAATTTGATGACACACTCATACACACACACACCAAGTGAAATTCAGAAAAACGTTTTAATAATAATAGTTTTTCGATTATTTTGAATATCATGTCTCCTTAAAATCAGCAAAGAAATTAAATAATTATTTATAATATATTTCCGCATTAGAATAAATGA
>BMAW01096185.1:0-18379 GCA_019974015.1 Nephila pilipes
GTTTTAATAGTTTGCAATTTGTATATCATATTCAATATGCTTTCTAGTTATTCAACTGTTATTTCAATGTCTTCTTCGTGTTATTCTCTGACTATTTTGATGAAATCCGAACATGTTTTCTCACATTAACATGCACTTCTGATGCATTATGTTGATTCATTTCTGGTTTTAAATTTTCTATGCTACTCCTATGCAAATATAATTCTCACAAACGATGTTGTCATGGCACCTGCTACCTCTTTATTCATAAATAATGACATTGTCTTTTCCATTCATCAAACTCCCTGCCAGAGTAAGAAAAATATATTTCAAATTTAAATTTGTATCTTCATAACATTGTTTGATCAAATATCTCATAATATTAAGTTTTATACCACTTGTTCTTGAATACACACTACATCAACTGTATAATAAAAATAATCTGATGGATGAAATTTCTTTAAGTTGACATTATAGCTCCCTTTTTGTGAAAATGTGAGATTGCATATCGCACATAGTTCTATTATAGGGCTGTTTTTTGCCAAATTGCTGTATCAGACATTTTTACTTAAAAAGCTCTTAATTATGAAAAATGAATAGGTAGTACTCCTGATGATTATCTGATATTAAAGATTTTCTTCATGTATTATGAATGAGCTTTTGTAAGTCTAAGAAGAACAATTTATTTTCAATTCTACCAATGGCACCAACAGATACAGCTTTCCACTTTAATTGTTAGTGATGAAAACGATGAAAGATTCCCAGTTACTGTCTGTTACTCATACAATACACGTTCTGAAATTAATAATACAACTTGTTTTTGAAGAATTTAAAAAAAAAATTGCTTTTAATATTAAAAGTATTTATGACTGATGATCATGCATTTTATATATATATATATATATATATATATATATATATATATATATATATAATGCATGGCTAAAAGTTTATGGGGAAACAATTTTGTTTACTATGCAGCAGGCATATCTTGTGTGACTGGAAAAGAAAAATAAATGTTAACATCAAAAATTGAAGGATGTCATTGGAAAGCAATTTTAATCAGATTTTACATGAAATGAATAAAGTAACTTTCTAATGCCTGTACAAATAATTTGTTTCAGAATATAAAGAAGCTGAAGAAACCAAAACAATTATTGATTATTTTTAAGACTTCTGTGGAGGATGACAATTTGGAGCTATTGCTAGAGTTCTCGTTGAGTTATTAACACCAACAACTACTCTGATATGAAGAAGCTAGTGGTAAAGTTATAGGGTTAGATAATTCTTTTTCAATTGTTCTTCGTGGCATTGCAAAAAATAATAATGGACAAATTATCTCATGGAATGAGGGAAATTAATTTAAAAAATATTACTGTTACCACACCGACACGATAAAAGTTTCCCTGAAACGAAAGAATATTTTGCCATTGAAAAAACATCTACTGTGATTGCAGCATTAGAAGTGACAATTGTAACATATGCATCCATTCCCTCACTTGCACTTATATTGATTATTCCATAAGATTTCTTATTTGTAAACATATGCATTTTGTTTGTCAAAAATTTAAGGATAATATCATTTCTTTTAACAAAACTGATACAACTGATGAAAATTTGCTTGTAATAAATGAGGATGCAAATCATTTAAGACTAGAAAAGGAGGCAATCCTTAAAAAAACTAAAAAAATCTGTTGTTAACGATAAACTGGATGAACAAGTCTCTTTTTCAGCTAAGATACAGACTGCGGAATCAGTTTGCTAGTGTTAAAACTGATGAAGAAAAATTATACAATAGAAACTATGAATTCTTTTATAAATGGTATACATCTTTTAATCCTGGAATGTCTCGAAATGTTATTAAAAATTTCCAGCAAATAAAAATATTACATGTCAGAAGTAACAGCAAGGAATTCGAGACCGTCTAAAAAGTAAAGAAATTTATTGTAAAATCTTTTTTTAACCAGATAATCAATAATATTAAGTGAAAATACCTGTATTTAATATGAGCATTTTTAATATGTATTAAGAAATGAAATCATGACAATCTGTTATTCAGTGACCAGCTATGCAGAAACAACTTATATTTCTTTCAGATCTTGAGCACAATTAAATGTACTATATAATTTAATATTTGAAATAGCTATACTGCCTGGTTAGAAAGAGGCAATTATTAGAAGAGGATGCAAAAATAAGTCAAGTAAATTAATACTTGCAATAATAAATTCATGCACACTTGTATTCACTTTGTAATATAATTTTTCATTCAGTATTTTCAATATTCATGATGACATGAAATCATTCTAATGTGTTATTCAATGGCCAGTTAGTTATATACAGGAACAATGTATTTATTTATTTCAGAATTTGAACGAAATAAAATTCACAAAAACCATCAATTGTACTCTTATCGATAAAAAAAAATGTTAGTGTTTATTAAAAATAGAAATATTAGGAGATATATCCAATTTGTTTAAGTTTAGCTTTTTCTTTGATTTGATGAAAAAATAAATTTCATTTCTTTGAGCCGTTTTTACTAGAACATAAACAATGCTAGTTTCACTTTTCAATAGTGATGATCTTGTTTTAAATTCATTTAAGCTTGTATAAGAATTAAATAATGTTTCAGAAGTAAATACTGTTCTATATAAGCATCATTTTATTTAGAGAATTTCTTTTTCAATTCCTACTATTCGATCACACTCTCCCTATATATATTTATATATCTTGATCAAATTTCCAATCGTTAAAAAATACTTTTTATTCATTTGCATTTAAAATGCTACTCCTCCCACAAATATTAATCAATCACTTCCATTTTTTTTCTGTGTGTTATATATAATACATGTAAAAAATAATAAGGATCCATTTTACAAAGAAATGTTTGCTTTTTTGTAAAAAAAATTGAAATGTAGAAGATATCTGTGTTTTTTCTGGATTTTAGCATGCCATCCCACATTTTATTTTTTCCCCTCCAAAACTAAATAAGCTATTACAAAATCGATCCCTATAGTTATTTAAATATTTTTAAAACATTACAAAAAATTCATTGTAAAAAATTGATAAATAAAAGAGGAGTAGGAGTTTGAAATTTTTTTTAAGAAATTTTAAATTTTTAAAATTGTGTTTACAACGTATTCTAATTTTCAAGTAAAATCATTGTCTTGAATAAAAACACTACATAGCTTGCTAAAACAAAAATTTTAAATGCATTAATAAAAAAAATAGTTCAAGGGTACCAAGTCTCTTTAAAGGAAACCAGGTTGATTAAATCTTAATGTGCGTGTCACAAGTGTAATTCTCAGATGAAATTTGCTGCCAATAATCTTTGTCTGACTGCTATTCCTTGATTTGCATGAATTCTACCGATACTAATTAATACGAGTAATAAAAAGTAATAATTTTCTTTTTTTTAAAATGATAATTACTTTTTATGTAATTATTTAAGGAAATTATATCAATAAAAAGATGTTTAGTCCAGAAAATTATTGTATACTTTTTAAAATTATTTAATCCAGAAATATGCTACATGAATTGATGTTTAACACTGAAAACAACTGCATATATTTTGAAATTTATATTTAATTGATAACCTTATTTAAATTTTATAAAAATAGCAGTATTTTTGATAAAATTGGTTTATTAAAAATAGTTTGAATCATAAACAATGGAGGAGCCAGAAAAAATCGACAGGTGGAGGGGGACACATTTGTTTTTTTTTCCTTCAAAAAGTTCATAAGACTTAACTGTGTTTATTTCATAATTTATTTATGCTTTCTTAATCTAAAAAATGAATTCAAAGATCAAATTCAAATTAGGAACTGAAATCTTACATTACAATAAATTGCTCAATCCTGTGCTTGGAGACAACAATCAACTCTGAAGTAAAACAACAAAATAAATACTTTTAAATTTGGTTGGAATTTCCTATTCAGGTATGTTATTTTGTCTGGGTGTGAAGTTATAATGGGAGCCTGTACCCACCCCATGGATTCTTCACTGTATATTAAAAAAATATAGAATTACTGGGGAACACACCTTTCCTATTTGGATAAAAGGGGTAATGCATTCAAGCCAAAAGGTAACGTGGAAAATATCATGCCTCAAGGTAATGTGTTTATTAAATATGTGTATTAACAAAGATGCTATTTTCTTATACAATAATGAATCTTTCTTCAATATGTGATGAAATATCACTCTTTGTAAAAGTTTTTTTTATGCATTTACAGGCTTTTATTTATTTTATTTTTCGATGGATTACGTATATACTGCAGATGTTGAATATTTTGCGAAGCAATCAAAATTTTAATGAGTAGTAAGTTGTATTTATGAATGCTATTTAAACTTATAGTTTAGTTATAATTGCATTTTTCTGCATTTGTCTACTTTTAAAATTGTATTTCATATAAACAGTCACTCTTTTTCTCTATTTTTTTGTAACAGTTTCTTTGATCTTTTTTGGGACACCTTATTTTTTAAATAAAGTTATTTTGTAATCTAGTCATTTCTACTTCATTCTAGAGAAAAATGCATTTGGAAGAATAAAATTTAAACAAGATGAATAAAATATCATAAAGTAGTGTTTTATTCAAGATATAATTCATAGATGAAAGAATGGCTTGAAAAACTCGCACTGCTTCAAGATGTTGGAGCCCATTTCACTAAATATCTTATCAATTGTTTCCTTCCCGAAATTCATCTTTGGGGAATGTTTGAAAAAACCTTTCGGTATCTATAAGTATTCAATAACTAATATTGCTCAAAGTTATTTAATAATAAATGCTTACTAATCAAATTGTTTTACTGTATTTAATAAGTACAATTAACACTGATATGTGTATCATTAATTTTATTGCTTAATATTTTGTTAATAAATTCATTTAATTTATAAAATAAAGTATCCTTTCTATTGACATAACCTGCACAATCAAAACAACATCTTGCATCTCTTAAAAGTTATCCCTAAAATTTCTTTTCAGTTCTGATATATTTGCCTGCCTAATATTAAAACTACATAATTATCAAATAAAAAATTACGATATACAGTTTACAAAAAAAGAAGTATTAAAAACACAATAAAAATTTGAATCTGAAATCGCTTATTTACATGATAATAACATGCTCATGTAATGCAATTATAGCATTTCTAGATTGATTTGATAGTTGTCTCTACTAGTTTGTGATTAGTTTCTTTAAATATAAACACAAACACACCTTTAAATACATAATTAAAAGTTTGAGCTGTGGATTCAGCAGTCAGTTACATTATTTTGTGGTATAAATTCTAGATAACAAGATAGAGTAAGCTTAATTCTATATATATCCAATGTTTATAAAGAATTTAAATATCAATTCCACTTTTGAATGGAATTTCAATCCTATGAAATTCCACATGTGATCCATTAATAAACAACCCAATTTTTTTTCCCAATGACAAAAGTTTATATGTATTTACAAAATGAGATAAATTGCATCCAAAAAAATGGACAAAAAAACTTCCTCGATATTTAAAATATTATGAAAACATTGTTTGTTCATAACTTTTATCCATTCCTAAGGCATCTTATTCAAAACAGAAAACCAAAGGTCAGTCAAACGAAAATTGTTTCAAAAGCAGATAAATTTCCTCAAATATCAAAAAATTATTAAATATCAGTTGCATACATTAAACAACTGATGAAAATCACACAAAAAATTCAAAAGCAAAATATTACTACATTATTTGCCTTGAATTGGATAAACCAATTAAAACAGCAAGTATGAAATCAATCCTTCAGCATTTTGTAACAATTGCATTTAATTACATATTCATTTTGTACAGTAGTATGCAGAAATTTTTTTTAAATTGCATTGCACATATTTCGTTTATTTAGTTCTTAAGAAAGAGAAAACGTTTGCTTTATAAATAAATCACGGATTGTCTTCTAGATTTTGTTTTTATTATGTATAAAGTTCTTGTACAATAACAGAATCAATCCACGTATAGAATTCATGAGTTCTTTGTTTTAAAGCTTCGTGGTAACATCTCTGTTAAACAAAAATGTTTTCTGTGCATTTTCATCTATCTTGACAATTTTAAATTATTTGAAGTAGAGTAATTCACAATGAATCAAAAAAAATCTAGCTAATTAAATAAAGGAAATATTGAAATAAATTGCTAGCAAATACATTTAGAATAAATTAGCATTTTCCAAATGTAAAACAGTCCTTTGCTATATATGAAATATATGGCTTTCATTATTTTCAAAATTTACAAATAAGTGTGTTTTAAGATTCGACAGCATCTTTTTTTAAATACGTTTATTACACATCATATGCATAAATATGTTTTGTACTCTTTATATACAAGTATTATTATAAAGCAGCCAACTCATTATATAAATAAACTTGTGACATTGGGCTATTCGCGGTTTCTCTTCACTAACCTTGGGGACTTTCAATTCAGATTGATTGCTTTCGCTAAACAACCTTTGCCCAACCAAAAATGAAACGTGATGAAGAACATTAATATGTAAAGCAGTTAGGAATGAAGTGAAGCGGTAGAGTTGAGAATTATATAAACTCCATCTGAAGGAGTAGAGTATCTGAAGGAGGATCAGAGAGGCGTTGTAGTGAGAGGAGGTGGAATCTAAGTGCTATATTATAGGAAGGCGGATTTACAGATTAGTATTGAGGTACGAGTATAAATCACTCGGATTGAGAATTGTTCTAGTATTTTCAGCAGTTGTTCCAGATTCGGAGTTTCAGTTGATAAGAGATACTGGTAAGAAGCTGTTAGATTATTATTGGTAGGTTGAATTAAAGCGTTAGTAAACTTAACCTGGAGAGCACTATTATTGATGTAATAGTAGATATATATTAATAAATGGTGAAAGTTGTTTTGGTTGTTCTGTAATTATTGGTGTCGTAGTGTTTAATATTTAAAATTAGTGATGGCACAAGATAACGCCCGGGTCGACCGGGTGTTACAAACTTTCTAAGGAAGCTTTTTTAGGCAGTAGGTTATTCAAAAACAAATAGAAATAATTTCTTTCCAAAACATTTATTCAACTGCAGAATCACTCAAGAATTTCAAATATCCAATTTGTCTCTTACAGACACTTACTAAACTATGGGGACGTGGTGTTGCTAAAACCTTCCTTCCCCATAACATCCAATCAGAAGGTGTAGGCTATACAAATAAATAAATAACTACGAAAGACTAAAAACAAGAAGAACTAGCAATTTATTTAAAACTTAACGAGAACAACTTTTAACATTTCAACTATGAGTCTCGACCTTCACAGGTCTGCAATCTGCGAAGCAAGTGTGTCTACAAAAGATCGCTTCCTCCTTTTCTTTAAAACGGCTTGCAGTTCCGCAGACAAAAATGACGTCACAAGATGACGTAGGCAGCCGCCACATGATTCCCCCTCCAGTCTCACGAAGGGAGACGAAACCTCACTCTCCTGCCAGATCTTGTTGGATATGCTGCCGGATCTTGTTGGATTTTGGATTCCTGCTCCACTGGCTCATCAGATGTTCCTATGCACCTATCACAAGTGAACCTCTGAGGCGTGCCGAATCGAGAAACCCAGGTGTTTAAGTGTACCTTACACTGCTGACAATCGATGCAAGTTTTGCACCACATGCCGATATCCCTATTCATACCTGGCCAAACATATTTAGATGCTATGAGGTGTTTAGTAGCACGTATCCCTGGGTGAGACAAACTATGTAACTCATTAAAAACTTTGCGTCTTAACTGATGTGGAACATGGAATCTGTTAACGCCTGTAGAGCTATCCGCATATAACGATTTAGCGCCATCAGGCATTTGAATTTTTATCAGCTTACCACTGAATTCCATTCTACCTTCTGAAATTGATTTCAATTCCTCGTCTTTTTCCTGAAACTTTGACCATGACTCCAAATCAGACAGCGAGGAAAATTGTATTTCATTAATTCTCGATAAAGTATCAGCTACAACATTACCCTTACCTGGTAAGTACCTAATGTGTGTAGTGAATTGTGAAATGAAATCTAGATGTCTCAAACGTCTGGGAGGGGTCTTTTCATGTTTCTGTGAAAACGCGAAGATAAGAGGTTTATGATCTACGTGTAAAGTAAAAATACGAGCTTCTAACAGATGTCGAAAGTATTGTATTGCACTATAAGCTGCCAATAATTCTCTGTCGTAAATAGAATATTTGCATTGAGTAGATGATAACTTCTTTGAAAAGAATCCAAGAGGTCTAGGACCATCAGAAGAAATTTCTTGCAGGACTCCTCCCATAGCAAAATCACTGCAATCTGTAACTAACGCTAATTTTGCATCTACTGAAGGATGGTATAAAAGCGTTGCATTCGCCATAGCAGTTTTAATCTCTTCAAAGCTTTTCTCCCTTTCCGGATTCCACTGAACTTCCCTTTTGTCACGTTTTTTTGCACCGATTAACAGTTGATTCAACGGTGACAAAATAGATGCGATGTTTGGGATAAACCTATGATAATAGTTTACCTTGCCTAAAAACCGACGCAAGACAGAAATAGTAACGGGTTTTGAGAATTTTACTATTACTTGAACCTTTTCACTATGAGGGATACATCCTTTATCATTAATTGTATGCCCAAGAAAATCTATTGTGTCTTTCCCAAAGTCGCATTTGGACTCGTTCAACACGATACCATAATTTTTAAATCGTGTGAAAACTTCTTCCAAATGTATTTTGTACTCGATATGATTTTCACTGGCAATTAGGATGTCATCCAAGTAGGGGAAACAATGATCTAGTCATCTCAAAACTTCATTAATGAACCTTTGGAAAGTTTGCGCGGCAGAACAAAGACCAAAGTTTAAAAATGGAAATTCGAAAAGTCCGAAAGGGGTAATAATGGCAGTTTTGGGTATATCTGGAGGGTGCACTGGTATTTGGTGATAAGCACGTACCAAATCTATTTTTGAAAATACCTTCTTTCCTTTTAAAATATACATACAATCTTGAATGTGAGGAATAGGGTATTTATCGGGTATTGTGATACGGTTTAAAGCCCTGTAATCTCCCGTAGGTCTCCAATCTGATGATCCTTTGGGAACCATATGCAAGGGACTTGACCAATTACTTTTCGATGGCCTGCAAATACCTCTCTCCATCATATACTCAAATTCTTGTTTTGCGATTTTCAATTGAGCTGGATTTAACCGACGAGCTTTTGCACAAACGGGGGGTCCAACTGTAGGGATGAAATGCACAGTATCGTGCTTAGTTGTATTCTTAGGGGAAACATTCAACTGAGTAATCTCCTTAAACTTACGCAAAAGATCCAAGTATTCGGAATTCCCGACAATGGTTTTTACCACTGGGACATTACTTAAAGTAGTTTTGCCTCTAGCTTTTAAATCAGTTAAAGGATCAACCAAACAGCGTTTTTTCAAATCAACCAGCAAACCAAAATGCTCCAAAAAGTCCGCACCGATAATAGGCTTAGTAACCTCAGCGACAATGAAAGGCCATTGAAAATTACGTCTTAAACCTAAATCAAGTGTCAGTAACTTAGAACCAAAAGTTTTGATTTTAGATCCATTAGCTGCGTATAAAAAGAAATCAGTTTTCCCATTACTTTTAGTTACATATGCTTTAGGATAACAGGAAACATCACTACCAGTATCAACAAGAAAACCGGTACGATTGTTTACATCATTAACAAAAAGCCTGCGACTTTCACCTCTTAAAACAGAAGACGTCGCTACTCCTGTGAGTGATTCGAGTTTTTTTGCTCAAATGCACATGGAGGTATGCAACGTTTTGCCTTTTCCCGAAATTTAAAATGGTACCAGCACAGCCAACCTTCCCGTTTCTTAGCACTAGCTCTAGATACTGAAGTACTTCGTCTACGTGGTGGTTTTGGGGACGCATGTCTCGAACCCGACCTAACCAATCTCGAGAGTTCATCTAACTGTTGTTGCATCTTAAACAATTGCTCATCCCGACGACTAACGTGATCAGTACTCGAATTACCATCACAAACGGAGTTTATACTGCCCTGTGAAAATTCAATAATTTTGTCCGCCATTTCTGCTAACTTGTTTAGTTTCTCTGAACTAACAGCTAGAACGGCTTGAACTTGCGGTGGTAAACGCCTCATCCAGATGTTTTTAAGAAAAGATTCGTCTACATGGTTTTCACTTAATTCTCGCATTTGTGTAAGCAATGAAGATGGGGATCTATCACCTAATTCCAAATCCTCAATTAGAGTTTTAACTTTCCGGTTTTGCGATACTTCAAACTGCTCTAGTAAACGGTCTTTAAGAGCCGTATATGGACATGGGGGTGGTTCACACACTATATCTGTAGCATGTGAAAGAGTTTCAGGGTCTAATGAAGCAACGAGATGGTCAAATTTTGTTTGCTCAACCGTAATGCCAGCTAACCTAAAACTAGCTTCAAGCTGCATAAAAAATAGTTTTACATTACGGGGCCAAAAACTAGAGACCTTAACTGTTACTCTTTCACAACTATTATTTGAACCTACAGCTCCTTCACTTTTAGTATCTGTACCTTCAAGCGACATCTCTATCTGAGCTAGTGGGATAATGAGTGAGTGATCGCGAAGTTTATTGGCGCAAGAGGAGTTATTGAGAATGTATGTATGTAAAGCGCACTGGTGTAAGAGCCAGATGTAACTAAATCAACATCTCAAAGCGGCAAAAAAATAAAAATTTTACTGACCAAATTCCTGCCTCAGAGGTTCGAACCATAGATAGGGACGTTACCAATTCACAGGTGTCAGAGAGTTTCCGTCTTATAGTAAATCTTGACAACTTGCTTCCAATTAGCCTTTCCGGGAGTATTCCATGCTTGTTTCTTGAACGGGTCACCAGCTTATAGGAACGTGGTGTTGCTAAAACCTTCCTTCCCCATAACATCCAATCAGAAGGTGTAGGCTATACAAATAAATAAATAACAACGAAAGACTAAAAACAAGAACTAACAATTTATTTAAAACTTAACGAGAACAACTTTTAACATTTCAACTATGAGACTCGACCTTCACAGGTCTGCAATCTGCGAAGCAAGTGTGTCTACAAAAGATCGCTTCCTCCTTTTCTTTAAAACGACTTGCAATTCCGCAGACAAAAATGACGTCACAAGATGACGTAGGCAGCCGCCACAAAACTACCCAAACTTGTATTTTTTTTAAAAATTAAATACAATTTTCATCACGAAATTCATACTTTTTTAGTTCAAAACTTTTCCAAGCACTATTCTTACACTAATATTGCTTCACTGTTTTTGAAGTCCCAACAACAGCTAAAAAAACTACCGAACAATATAGCAATGCTTTTACAACTAATTGCCCAAAACATTTTTTTGTGCAACTTGGTGCTATTAATTCTTATGAAGGCACTGCTTTTCTCGTCCAGTTTTCGGTCTCCCATAGGGATGCTGGGCTGCGAACAGGCGCTAGTACAAAATCACGCTATCTGTAATGTTGAATTATTAGCATTGAAACCACGAAGTAAATATATTTATATCTGAAAAACTATTACCATTGATTTTGCGAAATACTATTGACAGTTTTTATATGACGTATATTATCAAAAATGTTTATGAAACTATTAACTATATAAAAGAAAAAACTTATTTAATGGCATAAGTTTGCTAATAATTTATCGTAGAATATCTGAAGATGATTTTATTTTAAATACTTTCACAAGGCCATTAACTCCCCCAAAAAAATTTAGATAATGGACCAAAACTAAGCCATGTGGTTCGTTTTGGAGTCCTTTAATTAAATCACTAGAATGAGCCTTAATCCATCATATTTTTATTTTCGAACTTAGCTCAAAAATCAAGAGCTGTATCTTAATTCTATTTTGAAATGGCAAATCCGTTAATAAATGCAAGTCCTTTACCACATAAACATTATTCAAATTTATCAAGCTTGTGTATTTTTGCATCCTTACGAATAGAGCTTTCAAATAAATTAAAATAATCTAAAACATCCTGAATAATTTGTTGAATATTCAGTGATATGCAATTTTGATAAATTTATATTTGCATATTCATAATTAACAGAATCAGTTAATTGAATTACTTTACAAACTGCATCAAGTTGGATAGAATTCGTATTAATTTTATTAATTTTGTGGAAATCGTCTTTCTTCGTTCAGGCAGCGCCACCTACAAAGCATGTAAGAAGTAAGAGTGCGATTCATATGCACGCAGAAATGCGTGTGAATCTCTTTCTTTAATTTTTTATCGTTTAATAAATTATTTTTCCTCATAAAATGAGAGACTTTGGTTCTTTCTAACAAAGAAATGCTAATCACCAGAATTTCGGAAGAAAGTTTCGTTTTCTAGAATATTATATTTTAATTTTTCTGCAGGTTCCACATCTTCAGAAATCATATCAATAGTAAATAGTTCTTGAGTTTCGCTACTTAAAGAATTCAAATCACTCCTTTTTAATGAAAAGTTCTAAAATACCTCAAACTAATAAACATTTCAGCTTTCCTTGCTGATCGTTCCTTCAATTTTATTTATTAATTTTGTCAAAGACCAATTTTATTTTTCAATTTTATTAATTAATTAATTCAATATTAAACGTTTCGTTGTAAGCATCTTTTTTTTAATTCTTAAAGATCCTCAGACATTTTTGTTTTTCTCCTTACAACTAATTTATTTTCCATATAAAGTTCAATTTACTGTTTCACTTGCGATAGTTGATAATTTGTATTACAGTTCATTTTTTTTCCTTCTTTTTTTTGCCGCGTGTGTGAGTGTTTTGAAATATTTTTGAATTCGTAGTTCAGTATCGTGTTTACTAACTTTCCATGAAAGACAAATCGTCGTATTCAGTCTACGAACTAATTCAATCAAGCAACAAATTTAACAGAAAAACGTGAACATGTCCACAGTCTCGTTGTCCTGAAAAATCGCTCACCGAGTCCATTATAGTATCGTCCTCTAAGAAGGAGAGAATGCCTCCAACTGAGAGTGAATTTAACCATCACGCAACTGCATTACCACACTAATAAGATTTGAAATAATTGAATTTATTAACCTTATTTTGTTTCACATTATTATGAATAAAGCTTTTAAATAAATTATTAAAATCTGCCTTTCATTAATATTTAGTGCTATGCAATTTCTGTACATTTCTATTCACATGTTTAGAATTATCCGATTCAATTAATGCAATATTTCAGTAAACTGCAGCTGACTGAATGGAATTGGAATTCATTTTCTTAAATTTCGTAGAAACTGTTTTCTAAATATTAATGTAGAATAGCGTAGAGAGATAACACAACGTCCTCAAATAAATTTCCAGTAATAGAATATAATTCGAGGACGGCTCATGATGGAATTTATATTGTTACTTAATGTATATTTCACTAATTTCAATACGACAATCGACAAAACAAATCCAAAACTACGAACAAATACGAGATGAATGTCCTTTTCATATTATAAGGAAACACGCACACACATATAACACCAGAATTTACATTCTATACAAACTTTCATACCAAAGCATCATTTTTACAACAGCGTTTCGACCACTCCGGAAAGAAACTAACAAAATGTTTTTTCTCCTCTTGTGCCGCCGGCACCCTGGCGCCCTCACACATCAAGTTTCGTAACACACTCCACCTGTACTGTGTTAACCCGTTCGTTCCAAGCGTATCACAGGCGATAAGCTCGTGTTGGCTCTCATGTGCCCAGCGAATAACGGGCGATACGCTCCGTGAGTGTCTTCTAATGCCCAGCGTATCAATAGAGATACGCTCGGTGAGAAGGTTTTATTTGATTTTTTTAATGTTACAATATGGCGTTACTATACCGCGAAATTTATATAGATAGGTTATTTGGAGTTTAGATAGGTTATTTAAGAAACTTGATTTGGACCTTGGTGATATGGGCTTGGGTTTCCTTTCTGGCTACCAGGAGGGGGTAGGAATAATTGTTAAATGCATGTGCTGCTGCGCGGCTCTTTAAATGTAATGACATGATTTAAAGTGTGTACTTGCTTTCGGTTTGCTTTTTTCTTTCTTGTTTCCTTCTTAGAAGTTCAAAGGAGAATTTATGACCTTTTATGGGAGTTAGGGCTTTTGGTAGAAGATGTTTTCAGCTGTTCGTTTAATTGGGTCGGTTTTTATTTGTAGCGACAGTCATGACGAAAAGGAAGTATTTAACTGATACTGAGATTTTCGAAATAATAAATGAATCTGACAGTAATGTTCGTGAAAATCATCCAAATCTGTACATAGACATTAAAGTAAAAAAAAGGGTGGGACTAAGATGTTCTCTATGCTCAAAATCTTGCTTGAAGCTTCAAAATATATGTGTAAGGCATGTGACGTGGTACTATGCATTGATTTTTTTTTTATAAATATACCATATAGCAAAGTAAGATTAATATTTTATATCTATATATTCTATACAATGGTACATCATTACACCATGAAATTCATGTAATACATGTAAATACATTTTATATTTTCTTAAAAGTATGATTTTTTATGTAATTTTATGTATAAAACATTCAATTTTCGATGAAAACTTTTTTTTCTCTTGTATATATTAAGTTTAATGCATTTTAAATAATATATGTATGTACCAAAATATTTTACTAAATAGCCGAATTTAGAATAATTTTTTTCACGAATTAGGCTTGATATCTAAAATCGTTTGGGCACAGCGTAACACTCCACAGTAAGAAGTCGAAGGCCCAGAGAAGCACTTTTTTTTCTCCCTCCAGTAGCGAAAGTGTTAAGAGTACACTAAATATTGATTGAACAATCAAATACACTACAAATTATCACAAACATGAAAAAAATACATCAATGAACCAAATATGACGTCTTATGTATCAGACTATTTAAAGTGGGTAATTCAATTGAATTGGGCGTTTGTACTGAATTTTGGCAGTTCGAACAAGACAAGAAAGTATATGGCCGCCAGGGCCAATAATAAGGTCTTCAAATATACCGAGAGGCCACAAGTATTTGGATTCAGTGTCCCTTCTATTAATACTACGTCTCCCCGTTTAAGATCTTTTTCTGGATTTGGATTTACAAAATTATGTGCATTTCGGAACTGCATCAAATAATTATTTTTCCATTTTGCCTAGATTTGACGTAAAAGTTTACTTTGATACAATATTCGACGAGACAAATTTTTCTTTGTAGAAGGTTCAGTACTAAAAATGTCTACAAAATGTACAGAATAACTAAGATTTTCCTGTCAAGGAAACAGAAAATGGGCTGGAGTAAGAGGTAATGGTTCATTCAAATCATTACTTGTATAAGTTAGGGGTCTGATTCAATACAAGTTCAATTTCAGCAAGAATAGTCGTCATTTCTTCAAAGCAAAGATACACCCTTCCGAGAATTTTCCTTAAAGGCTCTTTAATACTTCTCATGATTCGTTCGTAGAAGCCACCCCACCAAGGGGCATGTGGAGTAATAAACTACCATGTTATCTCTCGTATGGCTACAAATTTCTTTAAATACAAATCAACTATAATTTTGGAAAATTCTTTCAAGATGTTATCTGTTTTTTTAAACTCTTAGCATTATCTCAAATGATTACTTTATAACTCCCCACTTCTAGCTAAAAATCGTCTTAAAGACGAAATAAAATTTTTCGTTGTCATATCAGTTATTAACTGGACGTGAAGAGCTCGTATGACAGCACATGTGAATAAGGCTATATACGATTTTGCTGACTGTCTTTCCCAGGACAAAGAATAACGAGACCAGTAAAATCAATTCCAGTCATCGTAATAGGGGGAGTCTCAAGAACTCTATTGTTAGGTAGTTGTGCTGTTATTTGTAGAGCAGGATTCAAATAGTATTTTCTACAAATCAAACAGTCTTTCAAACCCTTTTGAAAATCTGTCTACTACTCGGAATCAAATATCTGCTTCGAATTTTAGCAAGGTTCGCAGATAACCCACCTTGGCAAACTTTATTATGTTCTCTATAAATTATCAACTCAGTAAATTTTGATTGGTTTGGCAAGGGTATCGGGTGAATTTCATTGGAAGAAAATTCACTTTCTTCAAGTCTGATCCTGATAAGCAAAACGTTATTGTCATATAAAAATGGGGCTGACTTATAAAGAGACGAGGTCTTAGAAATCGGTTTAACTCCTTTAATGCATTGCAATTCGGAATAGACAAGATTTTGTTCATATTTTATCCAATCTTGTTCAGCTTCTAAAGTTCAGATACATTACAAGGTCCTATTTCTATTGGTAGTTTATTCAGTCTATTGACAAATATTTTAATTAAAACTGTAATTTTTAACACGTGATGTAAGTCACTATACTAATTCAATTCTAAAACAAATTGGGAATCATATACTGCACATTTATTTTGAATTATTTGAAATTTCTTCTGTAACTCTAGATCTCCGATAGGATTCTCAGTTTCGATTTTACCTGACCAAACCTCCCAAGATTTACTCAACCAAGGTGGTCCGTGCCATCACAATGAGTGTTTGGCTAAATCTGAGGCCGGAATATCTCTGGAAAGGATATCTAAGGATTTTCCTTCCCCGGATAATGAGACCATTGGTTTCCTTCAGTCAAATTTTAAATCTCCCTGACTCTATTTTTTACAAAGGGTTTGTAATTGTCGATCATACTCTTTATGCAATACGCGTATTTATTCGAATCAGTTCAGAAATAACATTTTGCTTCAATTTTTAAACATTTACTCACTTGCTTAGATAACCTAGCAGATAACAAACATCTGACCAATTCTAAACGAGGCAAAGTTTAGGATTTTACCAGGGCAACCCTACTAACAATAACACTGTTATCATGAGTAACTCCTCGAAGAAATATCACACATCCATATGCTGTTACAGAAGCACCTGAAAAGGAATGAATATCAAACGAAATAAAATCATACAAATTGAAATCAGAAAAGTAATATATAGTGATCTCGAAGGTATTTAGGTATATAAGTTCATTACACCACAACTTCCTCTTGCAGTCTAGTGAGAATGGAAGTTTATCGTTCCAGTCTATTTCAGCTGCCTAAAGTACTTGGAGAAGTATCTTTAGTCTAATGATGAATGGTCCAAAGAATCCGATCAGGTCGAAAAGGAGACCAAGTACCTGCGATATGAATCTTTTGGTGCTGTAACCATTGGCAAGAATGTTTATTAATTTGCTAAAGTCAAAATAGATCATATCCTTGTCTGGATTCCAGGGTAGTCCCAGAACCTTCGGAGGAGCACCTTATCCCGCTTCGATGGTTTTGTCCTCTTGAGTTTCAATGCCTACTCTCCTTCAAGATTCACGAAGTTTTACTGAATCTGTCTGCCATTTTCTGAGTACCATTCCAGCCTTTTCTAAGATTTCCACGCTTTCGGTAGTAATTTTCAGAGATGTTTCTTCCTGATCCTATAGTTGTTCATTTAAATCGAGTTCGTCAATGAAATTCTCGAACTGACTGTTTCGAATAAAATTTTACCGTTAAATTTTTTGTCAGTAAGATGATCTCGAAGCTCAATACAATAGAGTGGAATAAAATCCGGACTGTGTGCTTTCGTCTTTTTTTAAAAGATTGATTTGCTCACCATCGCTGCTGCTTCATAGTGGTTACACTGATTTTCTTATCTTTGAGAAAAATTTTCATGTTATCATCAAAAGTTTCCATTATACCTACGCCACGAGTAATATTTTTAAATACAATTTAATCTAATATTTCTTCTCGCTTTACAACATCTTCAAAACCTATTTCAATGAAAACTGATCCTAGTGAATGATCAGTAATATTGGTTGCTTTTTCACCAAGAATTAAATCGAATACTACACAATTATTTATACTTTCAATTAATTTAGATTATAAATCTATGCTTATTTTGGATAATAAACGATTTGAGGCTTTGGTGTTTTGTGTATTTTTGATAGTTTTCCTTCAAAGCAAATCGTCGCATATAATCAACAAACAAATTTAATAGCAATAATGTATACATGTCGAAATTCTTTTTTCATAAAGTCTGCTGCACAAAAAAATCCCTATCGGCACCGCCCTTAAACAATATGTGGCGCCTTTTAACAAAGAGCAAGTTTAACCACTGCAGTTATTTCTGAGACTCGGCATATGCCGTGAGCTTGCAATGTTCCTTATTTATTTAAAAGATTAGCATCAATTAGAGATAACGTCTTTTAACTGTATCAATAATATTTTAATTAATAAGAACCTCATTAGTATTATAGTCTTTATGTTCACGCGATGTTCCTCTCTATTTTTAACCTGACTTCATTTACGGTTTTATTATATTCAGTAGATCTCAATATGAAATAGTCTTGTGTATTAATTGAAGATATTAACGATAGTAGCTTTTTTTCTATTCATAACTCAGACTTTGCCTGGTATGGAGATGTAAATTCGTGGT
>BMAW01096191.1:0-12155 GCA_019974015.1 Nephila pilipes
TAGATAGTTAAAATGAATATATTTCAAGCTAAATGTAATTAAAATTACATATAACTGAATATAAAATAAGCTACATATAATTAAAATTAAAGGAAACGGTAAAATGATAAATTGAATATAAAAAAATATAGAAAAATTTAACAATAATTCTATGGGGGGGGGATAGAACCGTAAAATTAGGAAATAGAACATGGTTATAAAATCTAATTTACAAATTAAAAAAAAAAATTGAAAAATGATCTGACACCAATTTAAATATTACAAAAAACAATAGCCCTTCAGGTGTGGCTAATACATAAAAACACTAACATCATCAAAATTCATTCTTGTCGCCGTCAGCACCTTCCCATTCTCTCTAGAATAACTTAGGTTGTTCCATTTGCTCAGAAATTATAAACTTCTTCAAAAATTATTTGCACTTTATTTTAAACGTGCGTCCGAGGTACAAGCGTAATTGGTGTTTGGAGACATATTTGATTGATTTGTTAAAAATCTTTCCAGACCATATAAAATATTTGGCGAATTCATATAAATTCTAGATAATTTCTCCCCTCTCCCCCTCATTGCGGAACAAAAAAAATATTGCTGGTTAAAAGGTTTGCCTCATATGTTTACATATATCCATACCAGAAAAGAAAAGATAAAATTTAATGATTGACAAACGTGCATATTTGCAAGGGGTAGGAGGGTGTGGAGGGTAAGCACGATCAAGACCTACATTTCTCTAGAATCAAACAGAAAAGCTAAGCAAGCAAAGCTTTTGAGAAAGCAATGTTATGTATGACATTTTCTACGTCATTCGCGGCTGAGCAAACAAGGCGCATGGCTCGCGCCCACAGCTACCTTGACGAAGGTTGCCTATCAGGGCACCTGGAAGGACAACCGCCACTCAGTTGAAGCATTCGTACCAACTTGCGTCTAAATAATTTCATTTCCAGAAGGAAAAAAAAGGTGATCTTATTAATAAATTGCGATTCAATTTAAATACATTTCAAAATTAAATAAATTTAATTGATCTCAGGGGTATGTTGAAATGCAATGCTCCCACATAAAATTTAAAAGGAAAGATTTAGATGGGAATCTACGTGAATATGCGTCATTAACACGTTCTTAATTTATAAAAAAAAAAAAAAAAACTTCTGAAGGGGGGAAAAAATAACTCTACTAGTACACACAAATGAATTACAAGCCCCAATTTTTAAAATATTTTTATGACTTTATTGATGAATGGAGCATATCAAGATAATGAAAGACAAACATAACTATCGAAGTAATGAATATCAAATAATTACACACAATTTTAATTTTAAAAAATCGACTGTGTATATATGTATATATGTGTGTGTATATATGTATATGTGTGTATATATGTATATATATATGTGTGTGTATATATATATATGTGTGTGTGTATATATATATATAAATATAGCGATCATCGTTATTTCGTGATCCGATTGTTTTCAATCTATACCATCACGCAATTTCCCAAACAGCTAAGAACAGCATTTCCCACACTCTGAACTGTTAAGGATATCCCCTACAAGGCACTCAGACTCCGTGTAAAGCACCCAAAGATCCTACATCTATCAACCCCTATGATCTGAAAAAAATACTTAATTCAACTTCCTTGGAGAAACATGGAGGGAAAATTTTCTGTTACTTCGTTCGTGATTATCAGAGTAAGTGGACGAGTGCCATCTATCCTTCCCGGTGTATCTGCCTCCCTCTCGTGTGAACATAAATTCGAAACTGATGGATTTAAAGTTTCCTTTTTGTGCCATGACTGCCACGACTCAAATACAAAATGTTTTAAATATTTAATTTCTAAAGTACCGAAGTAATAGTATTATATTATATATATATATATAACTTGCGTTATATATTTATATTTTCAAAGATATGTTTCTTCGTAAGGTTCCACAAAAAAAAATTAATATTTAAAACAATTCGGTTTGAATTTTATATATTAATAGATTATTTAATTAACTACTTCAGTTTAAAAAAATTCTATTAAATACAGAAAATATTGAATTTACAAGGTATTCGAGTTGAGTTGCGGGTAGTTTTCAAAACCCGCTTTGAAAAACACTTGTCACACACCCCGTAATTAAATATTCTAATTAAAATTTATGAGAATTGAACAAAAAATATTAGAGATAGATATCGTTTACTCTAAAATTCTCGGTTGAATAATAAGAAAGATGCTTTAATTGAGAAAGATAACTAACACACAACATCATATAAAACCTTTCGAAGCATAGTTGACTACGAGCATAGTTAAAACACGTACACCCTTCGCATTTTCAGAACGATACCGTAAGTAGAATCAATATTCGGAATGTGCTACACTTTGGTTACGATACGTCTATTCTTGAAGGTCAATTTTTCATTCGTTTTTTAAGTTTCAAAACAAAATAATGGCACGTATTTGGAGAGCACACACACAGCTTCAATATACACACATTTTTAACCTTCAGATATAAGTTAAAATATTCTTAACATTTAATCGGATATGACAGTTAAAAAGAAAAACTCTACTCCTCTTAATACTTTAATGAAAACCGGATATAATAATAAAAAAAAATTGCATATTTCCTTTCAAACTGAGGTGGGAAAAATCATTATCCTTGAGAATAGCTTTCCCATTCAACGGAAGTCACTGCTGCTTTGTCGTAAATACGATACGACCCGTCAAGAACTCAATACCTGATTAACATACACTAGTATGCAACAGAGTACGACTCATCCCATAAATGCTTTTTAGACTTCATCTCCCGACAGAAAATACGGAAAGGTTTAGTTTCGAGGGGCAACACCCTTCCCCCCTCCAAACAAAAATAGACGTCCTACACCAGGGTTTCGATGGTGATATGCGTCAGAATGGGAGGTGCTACTGAAGGGGAATTTTGTCACTTTGATGTTAGTTAATTTTATTAACGTAGTACCAGAAGCAATACGAGAGGACTTTGGACCTCAACATATTTAACATACATCAGCCGCGGCTATACGGCGGATCTACAGCGGCACCAAGGCTCGAACATAAGACTCCACGAAGACCCGCGATCATGATCACTAGGCCACTTTTTGTCACTCAAAAAGCATACTCAAAAAATAAAACTGGGGTAACAATCTGAGCTGAAGTGACAAGTGCAAACGAAAGAGCTGTGGACTTAATCAGAGGAATGTACAACAACAACATGAAATGATATTGGGGTGCGTAACCCTCACGGGCTTTAATCCCCAGTTTTAATTATTGATTTGGAGGTGAGACTGAACTTTGGTTTTCAGCTTGACCAGAAGTAAAAAATTAATATTGAAAATAGTGATTTGCCAGAATGAAAAAGTTAAAACAAGTAATGCTTGATTATTAATTTAAACAAATAAAAGTTTAAAAAAATTTCTATGAATTAAATATGAATTTTTAATAATTTTTAAAATAAATTATTAATTATTTAATTCAGAGTAAACCATTTTAGAAGAAAAATGGAAATTAAGATTATGACAGGGAGCTAGTAGTAATTGTAAATTGTTACTTGGAAATAGTTCAAATTTATCGAAGATTGAATTTTGTAATTAAAATGAAAATTAAATTAAAATTAATTTTAAATGGGGTTGGTTAATTAAATTTGCTATTAAGTGCTAATACTTGTGAGTGAAGGAGATTACAGATTGCGTTGGTAGAAGTATCCTGACTTATTCCTCTAGTCTGGTAGAGGAATGTAGTAACGTTTCAATCCCCCTCACTTTTTTTTTTTTCTTGAGGAGATATCACCATCGTGTCAGATCATCAGATTTGAATTGGGTTTTTCGCGCATGCTTTAAAAAATTGAGGAGGGAGTCAAAATTATTCAGGGAATATGGAACACATACATACGCACACACACAAAAAGAACACAATTTATTGAAAAAAATATAAGTAGTAGTGACATATCTTTATCAAGAAAATATTTTAAACATTTTTTGCCAACGATGTGTAAGCATGTTCTAATTGCATCTATTTTTTTCCCCATTTAAAATGCTCTAGCAATTTGAATTTTTTTTAAAGTCATGAAATTTAAAATTTTCGTTTATTATTGAGAAAATTAAGCGTATTTTTTGGATAATTTACTTAAAAATAAAATAACTGAAAAAGTATTGATACTGCTTTTTCAGAAAAAATATATATTGCGTAATTCATTATCCATATATATCTGGGTGTTAAATACTTAATTTCATGTTAATATAAAACTAGAAAATATATGAAAATATTATTTGAAATAGCATGGAAATATTAAATATACTTTTAAAAAATGTGCATAAAAACTGCGAAAAATTTTAATAAAAAAAGATGTATATATATTACAAACAAAATTATATGTATTCGAAGCACATTAAAAATGCCCACAATGAATTTCATGATAATCCTATGTGTTAGATTTTTGTATTTAATATGAGACAAAAAAATTATAATCGATATTTTCTAGCACATTAATCAAAAAAGCACATATCACACATCACAGACACGTCAGCTTTCCGTTATGGCATCAGCGTTGCCATTGTAACGATTGGATTAATTATAAATTATCCTAATAATTCCATCGGATGGATGACGCTTTTCATCAAATAACAATCCATAAAACAACGAATTGTTAATAACACTTCTAACAGGTCAATTGAAAAGTCCCGGGCCCACCATAGTAAAACACATTTTTTTTTGGCAAAATTATATGTATTCGTTGTTTTTTTTAATGAACATAATTCCCTTCAAGGGTGATACACTGATTATAGCGACCCTTCAACTTTTCGATACCATTTTTGTAGTACGATTTGTCCTTGGCTTCAAAATAGGCCTCAGTTTCGGCGATCACCTCTTCATTCGACGAAAATTTCTTCCCAGCGAGCATTCTTTTGAGATCTGAGAGCAGGAAATAGTCGCTGGGGGCAAGATCTGGAGAATACGATGGATGAGGAAGCAATTCGAAGCCCAATTCCTGGATTTTTGCCATCGTTTTTCACTGACTTGTGACCCGGTGCATTGTCTTGGTGAAGCAGCACTTTCTTTTTCATCAAATGCGGCCGTTTTTCGGCGATTTCGTCCTTCAAACGGTCCAATAACGCTATATAATAGTCGCTGTTGATGGTCTTTCCTTTTTCAAGGTAGTCAATGAAATTTATTCCATGCGCATCCCAAAATACTTGCCAGCCGACTGTTGCGTTTTCCCATGCTTTGGAGCGGGTTCATCGTGTGCAGTCCACTCGGATGACTGTCGATTGGACTTCGGAGTGAAATGATGGAGCCATGTTTCATCCATTGTCACATATCGACGCAAAAACTCGGGTTTATTACGCTTGATCATCTTCAAACAATGCTCCGAATAATCAACTCGTCGTTGTTTTTGGTCAAAAGTGAGCTCGCGCGGCACCCACTTTGCACAGAGCTTTCTCATACCCAAATATTCGTGAATGATATGATGTACACGTTCAGTCGATATTTTTAGAGTGTCTGCTATTTCATTCAATTTCAATTTAAGGTCATTCAAAATCATTTTGTGGATTTTTTTAATGTTTTCGTCGGTAACAACCTCTTTTGGGCGTCCATCGTCTTCGGTGCTCATTTCACCACGTCTAAACTTAGCATACCAATCCTTGATGATTGATATTCCTGGGGCAGTGTCCGGAAACTCGGCATCAAGCCAAGTTTTTGCTTCAACTGTATTTTTTTCCTTCGAAAAGCAATATTTTATCAACACGCGAAATTCCTTTTTATGCATTTTTTTCACAATAACAAAAGTTGCTTCACTCAAAATGCTATAATTCACAAACTAATGATCCGACAGCTGTCAAATTTACACACGCATCTTTTGGGGGTTAGGGCTAACTAAAAACATATGGATTTAATTCTAGTGGCGCCATCTATGTGTCAGGCCGGGGACTTTTCAATTGACCTGTTATCGTCTGTATAGTTTTTTTAAAAATAACAAGTACCGTTGTTCTCGTTGAGAAAATAGCAGAAAAAATCATACTAAATAGAATCAACAATCACACGTACAAAAACAATATAATATTACCAGAACGGCACAGCTCTATGCCGGGCTGTCAACAACCCATCAACTCCTCAGAGAAGTGGAATTTGTCAAAACAGGTCGGAGGAATTGGGGAAAGCAGGAGCGGTCTTCCTCCTTGCCCAGAAGGTTTTCAACCGAGTCTGGCATGAAGGACTCATCTATAAAATGATTAAAAATAGATTCTCACCCCACCTAATAACTCTAATAAATTCATACCTGAAAAATAGATCCTTTATAGTAAAAATAAACAATAATTTCTCAAACCACGATTAATAAGCGCGAGTGTCCCTCAGGGTTTACATTTGTGCCTGGCCCTCTTCCAAAATTAAGTGGAACGATATACCCAGACACGGCAATACAATTATCTGCATGTACACAAACGACACAGCGATACTTGCAAGACATCAAAACCCAAAATTTTAGGTCAGTACTTAAACAGACATCTCACTTACTTAGAGGATTGGTTCTCCAAATGGAAAATAGCCCTGATTTTTTCCAAAATGGAGGTAATCTACTTTGTAAGGAAACCAAAAATACCCCTATCAAACATATATTTACACAAGAAAATACCATGTTCCGAATCAGTCCAATACCTTGACGCAATTCTTGATAAAGGACTCACTTTTAACCAACACATCACACAAATATAGACAATGTTTCGACAAGCCGCGAATAAATTAATCTTTTTAATTCGTCAAAACTCCACGTTAATTTTAAATATATGTTGCTTGTCTATAAACAAGTTCTGCATAAAATCATAACCTTCGCTTGTCCCGTCTGGAGACAGACAGCTCAAACTCATTTAAATAAAGTCGAAATCTTGCAGAACAATATCATGAGAGTAATTTGTAATGCAAGATGGTTTATGAGAAATGAAAATCTCCGGAACTCCATTGACCTCCCAACAAAAATTCTATAAATAGTATTACCAAACAATTAATTTCTTGAAAAAATTAATTTAAGCACAAAACCATCCATTTCAGAAATTCCAAATTATAAAATTTTGAAATACAAATACAGAAAACCGTGCGAAGTAATTTCCGTTCCCGACGCTCCACCATAACCTTGACGGCAGAGTTGACACGGATTCTCCATACAACTCTGCCCAAGGAACACTAGAACAATTTTTTCCAATTTCACTTCTTAACAAGTAACCAATCACAATACACACACTGGGACATCCAGACTCAAACTAGAACTGCTGTTTCCTGATTGGACGAACGCATTTCACCTTGTACTCCTCCACCCCTTTCATGTAACTTGTAAATTTTTGCTCTCAACTTTCTATATTCGCCAAAAATATTTAAATTTTATTAATTCTAAATTAAATTCAATAAATATAAATTGCACTGGGCACTTGAAGCAATCAAGCTACCAATCAAACAGAAGAATAAAGCCCAGCAGGGCTAGGAACTTCAATAACCTTTATCACTACGTACCTTTTCCTATTCTATACTTCAATACAATTTCAATGCATATTTTTCTTGTTTAAATTTAATTTTCGTTGTATTCTTATTAAATTTGAGAATTTTTGAATACAAATTTTAGTCTTCCATATTACATTTTAACTTAATAAGGGTATAGATTAACTGAGGATTCAATTCCTTTTAAAAACATATTTATATGAAATTTCAATTAAGTTTGTAGCATATGTTTCGGCATAAATTTTTAGAAAAAAATTCAAAACTTTGCATATTAATTCCATTTATCTTATACAGCTTTATATTGTTGAATTTTAAGACCCCCCCCACCTCCGATGGCCGCGGTAGCCTAGTGGTCATGGCAGCGAACTCACGGCCGGCGGTTTTTGATGAATCGCGGGCCACAAAAGACCCGCCATGTAACTAGGCGGGGCTGATGCACTTTAAATCTATTGGGGACCTAAGTCCTCCCGTTGGCGTGGTGTGGAAGTTAGGAAAGGGAGTGGTAGCTCAGGTGTCGTCGTCTTCACTGGACCGAGGCTCAAAATTAAGTGGTCCGTCACCAATAGCTCTCGTGTTGCTTCCAATGGACATTAATAAAACCAAACCAAATCCTCCACCTCCCTCCTCTCAGTGAATTGCAGTTGTGAGTCAATTATATGTCAGGATTGAATTCTATTTGTCAAATAAAGAGAAGGAGAGGCAAAGGGAGAGGGGAAAAATTTGTTTTTAAATATATAAATTTACGATTTGAAGGGACATTGAAAAATAACACCTCTAAAATGCCACCTAATACTAGCAATCACAACTGAAAAAATACCGTATGATAGTTTGCTTACTCTGCTCTTTGACTATAAAGACAACTTTTTAGAAATAAAAAGCTTTTTACTATTGTAATTATGAATAAGCTAACTGCTCATTTCTTAGTGTTCTTACAGATATTTTTCCGCGGAAATTCGGAAAAGCACACACACATTGGAATGACCAATCAAAATGTGGCGAGGAAAAAACTACCATACTTAAAATCCTTTATTATGAGAAAAAGCTTCAGAGCAATTTTTAATCATCTTCAAATTAAAAACTGATAACGATAAACGCATAAAAATTGTTTTAATTTTCAATAATTATAATGCTTGTATTCTCAACAGAAATGGAAAGTCTTATGAATGAAATGCATCCATGTACTAAAAAAAATTTAATAATTACACTCAAAGATTAAAATTAAACAAATGCAATGAAAACACTTGAAACATTCAAAAATCGTTTAATACTTAAAAAAAATAGATTCCGAGTAACGCGAATGAGATTCTCAAATGTTTGAGAAACTCATTCGCGTTACTCGGAATCTGTATTATACAAATACAAGGTTAGATTTAAAACAGCAATCACTGAAAGCAATTCAATTTCATCAAACGGTAATGTATTTTCATTAACATTAATATACTCGTAGAATTCTAATCAAAGTGCGCCAAACCTTTCAAAAATTAATCGAGGGACAAGAAAATATAATTCCAATGCAATGGTTGGGGGGAGGGAATGTGGAGATAAAACAAATAAGATACTAAACAAATCATACCCTCCAGTCTTTAAAACCATTATCCTGTTTTCGATAAAATTGGAAGATATGGTATTACCCTCTCTTACACAGAAGCTGTGCATGTTAAAAGATTGCAGGGAATACCTTACAAACAAGATATTACATACGTGATCTATGTTATATGCTTTACATTGTCTTAGCTTTATGTTACAGAGAACAGTTATAAAACTTTTTTTAAAAAAAAAAAACATTTAAGCTTATGTGTTTTTAGCAACATTTATCTATTTATATACTGAGCATTTAAAATATCAGGGGAACATTCAATGAACATTTAATTTTTCTCTTGGACATATGAAAATGCATCCAACATTAAAATCCAGATGACGAAATGGGCAGCAAACTTTCTGAGGGAAAAACAGACAGACATCAGGATTAGAATTTCCCATGGGCCCTACCTTAAGTCAAAGTATGACTAATAATGTGAGTAGGAAATAAAAAGGAATAAAACATGTAAACCAGGAGAGAGAAAAATTGGAATTGACCATGATGAACCTCTCTCAAATAGCTGTATCATTAAAATTATTAGGAAAGCTTTTCCGATATTCCGCAGCGTTCGTGCGAAGTCGTCATGGCACATACTTTTGGAACCACTACCTGCACATAAACGAAGACAAGTCAAAATAGTTATTCGTATCACAATGGTTAAATACAAACGGCCATTTTTAAAAATGCACAATATAAGTAGGCGTTTAAATCTAGAATACTGTATAATTTCTCTTCGTCTTTCACGAATACATCAACAAAAATGAAAATTAAAAACAAATTTTTATTAAGGTTTTCAAAAGCAAAAAAATTAATGTCTAAAAAAATATTCTATGCAAGAAAGTATCAGAAAATAACTTATTCTTTTCGATACAAATTCTTCAATAAATTATGCTTTAATTTCCAGCCCTTTAAAATTCTTTACATGAAATTTATTTGCAACCGTCTGATTTATAACCAAGCCAGAGAACACACGCATGGTGTTTCAATTTACATAATTTCCAAAAGAAGCCATTACCAAATCACACCACACTGCAATTGTTTATTCAACAACGCCCAATAAATCCAATTTCTTATTCCATCATTCGTTTCACGTATATTTAATTATTTAATGAACGAATCCGATATTCCACCCATACAAAATGACTATTCAAAATCAGATGCAGCATCAGCAGACGCGTGGCCGACTGGAAGCCAATTAGACAGCATGACTTCAACTGTGGGTTGGATGAGTCAATCGAACAAAAAAAAACAAAAAAAGAAAGAAAGAAACATTGAACAGTCGGTCATATACAAGAGACCAGGTGCAAATACAGTAATGGCCTAGAGTTCCTTTTAGAACGCGAATGACAATGAGCCAAGAATAAAAGTGCCGGCTGACTAACCTCATTTGTGATTGCGGTTGGAGTTTTAACTCTTGTTTCTGGGTGAATCATTCTGCACCTCAATCTGCGAGGCGCAGAGTAAACTTTGATTTCGAATAATTTTGATATGGGAAATAAGTACACTACATTAAATTAATTTTACAAAAAGCGAACATTTTATTGAAATTCGTTGTGTGCTTAACAAAGTTTATTATAACGGTTAATTGTTAAAATAAATATTACTTGCATAAACAAACGAAGAAACTAAATAAAATTCGGACGAAAAAATAATTACCTTAATATTATACATCTTGCATAATATTCTACATTATCACACTAAAAATGCGATAATGAAAATTAAATTAGGAATTCTCATAATTAAATTTTTCATCAATATATTTTAGTATTAAAAAAATTGGTGCTTTATTCCATACACAATTTTGAAATAGTTTTCAATACATAAAAAGTTTCAATTATAAAAGTATTTTACCAGAATATTTCGAGTGAGAAAGAAACATTTATGTCTTAACACAAATAACTAGTGAGAATTTTCTTATAAAACATCACCAAAATATAACCTATAACTAATAAAAATATCTTCTAAACATTTCTTTTTAGTTAACAAACTGATAAAAGATTTCATTACAATTTTGGTTCGATTAGATTAATTTCATAAAAAATTTATTAATACTGTTGATGATGGCTAAAGCCAAATTAAGCCAGTATAAAGCTATCTTGTCAAATAAAATTACTTAGCCTGCATTTTTAAGACATCTTTTCAGCTTAGCTGTTTAAGATGCATGACCACACTTTTAAAATGAATGCATCAATCAGTTCATTATAAAAAATTTAATTAGTGCTTCTTAACAGTGAACAATGAAAAACAATTTCAGGATATAAGAAATAACAAAATTATTCCTTGTGAATGCTAAAATTAAAGCAAATGCTTAATTCAATATTAAAAAAAAGTCTGTTTTGTTTAAAATTTATTTAGTTCTCATACAGAATCAGGACTGAAAATTTCATTAAATACAAGAATGGAGTGACATGTAATGTTCTATGCAAAACAAATTTCTTAAAAAAAATACCTGCAAAGCAATTTTTGCAAATACTTGTATTAATTCTATAATCATACATTTTTAACCACGTTTATTAAAAAAGAAATCACTTTAAAGCAAAACATATCAAATAACCCTGATGCAAAAGCAATTTTTCAAGCCTAATGCAATTTTCCTTTTTAATTTTTTTACTATGGTATAAATAGTAAAAATAAAACATTATTGGGTGAGGGAGAGTGTTATTGTGACCAGTTGATTGCTTAAGGCATATTGTATCCAAAATATTTAATCAAAAGTTAGAAATGATTTGATTTTATCTAAAAAGTGATTTAATTATCTATTTTCAAAAAAATAAAAAGCGAGTAGATTTCATAATGAATATTGTATTCAATTTGTTTGTTTGTTTGAGAATAATTTGTTTTCGAAAAATAAATGAGAGTTACTTATATTTAAATTAAAGCATTCAATTAATTTTTTCACAGTTGACAGATTTTTCCGCTATACACAGTAAGAATCACATTCATTAGTCATCTGTAATGACTCGCTCACGTTCGAATGTTGGCCGCCATTCTCAAGGTGCAATCACAGAATGTCAAAGAACAAACCGCATTGATCAAGAACATTTGGGACGATAATAAACATGTTAGTTTCAGAATTTCTCAAAGGCAAGCATGTTAGTTTCAGAA
>BMAW01096192.1:0-13371 GCA_019974015.1 Nephila pilipes
AGACCACAAAGGTTCGATAATATTCAGGTCTGGTGACTGTGGTGGCCGGGGGAGATGGGACAAATCCTCCTCGTGCTCAGAAAACCAGTCCTGGACGATGTGAGCTGTGTGAACAGGGGCTTTGTCGTCTTGGAAGACACCATCGGGGAACAAAGTTTGTACCATGGGATGAACTTGATCTGCCAAAATGTTCACATAAGTCTTGGCAGTCATGTGCCCTGACACAGTTATCATGGGGCCAGCAGAGAACCACGATATGGCTGCCCAAACCAAAACAGAACCCCCGCCATGTTTCACTCTTGGCAACAAGCAGTCTGTATTATAGGCTTGAGATGGCGTTCTCCAGACGTAAACTCGGCCAGAAGTGGGAAACAATGTGAAAGAAGACTCGTCAGACCATATGACACGCTTCCACTGCCCTATAGTCCAGGCTTTATGACTTAAACACCACCTTTTCCTGTTACGGACATTAGTATCACTGATGAGTGGCTTCTCAATTGCAGCACGGCCAGAAATTCCCTGTTTATGAAGCTCCCTTCTAATTGTTTTGGTACTCACAGGATTCTGTAACACAGCATTCATTTCAGCAGTAACTTTTGCAGCTGTGGTCTTCTTATTTTTCGTCACAATTGCCCTTAATGATCGTCTGTCACGATCACTCAGCACACACTTTCGTCCGCGCTGTGATTTAGCAGATGATGTTTTTCCGCTTTTCAAATATGCGGAATAAATCTTCGATACAGTACCTCTTGAAACACTAAACACCTCGGCTACCTTGCTTACGGAAGCACCTACCATACGTGCTCCAACAATTTGCCCACGTTCGAAGTCTGTTAACTCTGACATAATGCAATGACAACCTCACATAACAGTACTCCGACAACAACTGAACTGTTTAGCACATTTACGAAGCTGTATAGGTGGCGTTAGTAGTCAAAAACGCCAGCGCCACCTACATGTTTCATTAAAATCAATCTTTCTTTTCAAACATGCATTTTACAAGGTGTATCCATATTTTTGTCCACCCCCTGTATATATATATATATATATATATATATATGTATATATAATACCCATAACTGTCCACAAAGTCACTTCTACCAGTTCGGTACCTATGTCCTATGCTGATATTTTCTGTAAAAAAGTCATTTCAACAACTATAGTTGTTCTGAAGGGAAGACGGGAAACTCCAAACATTTCGCGAAACAATATCTAAGGATGTCTTACTGATCAAGCAATTTTCTACACCAACTTTTTCGTCAGTCGACACAATATACAAACTTGCGGTACAGCAATCGTTGAAATAGAACGTGATTGGTCGAAAGTTAATATTAATATTTTTGCTGCACCGGAAGACAAAATTTTCTGTCCATTTTTTCCAAGTTACTGACATTACTTTCTCGAGCATGTTACAGACATTGTTCAACGTTTAGAAGAAATAAGCGATTGTTCTAATACTGATTAGATTTCCTTCGTTTTTCAAGTGAGAGTCGTATTGAAATTTTATAATTTTTTAAATTTGTAATTGTTAATATTTTTTTTTATTTCATTCAAAAGTCTAAAAGTATTTAGCTTTGAAATAATAGCTCCTTAAAGTTGTGCTATTCATTAGTAAACTCCCTGTACCAGCGGCATCCCGAAGCTACTGATCTTCGGACTAGAGCCTGCAGGAGGAAGAAAACCTCACTTAGCATTTATGTGAAGTTAAAGAATAAGTCCATCTGCAAAAAGTTGTGAAAGTCTTGAAATGACTCAATACTGATCACTGTAAAGTTGATTTGGAAAATCACTAATGATATGAAAAGGAATTACAGGAGATGCATTGTTGATGATGAGTATTCATTACCATCGCACTAAGAGGCTACATGAGTGATATTGGCAACATACTTCTTAACTTAGTACCTTTATCAAGTGACAAAGGCGAAACCTGAGATGCACCTATCACTCCATTCCACTTCAAAGGGAATACTTTGAGCGGTCAGACAGCGTCAAAGGGAAGTGCATCCACACCACATGAACAAGAGGATTTGGAACCTCTACAAAATTTACGTGCATTAGCTCCAATACATGGATTTTCTTTAGTGGGATCATGTTTCGAGACCACAATTCGATTCGCTGCTAACATTATCATGGATGAACCAGAACCATTTTGTATTTTCATATATGAAGTATATTTTATAAACGAGAGGAATCAAAAATATTATAAGACACATTTCTAATTTCGAGTTTGCTTAAAATGATGGAAAAGTAAATTCCAAATCATTGAAAATATTAATATAACATGAAAGTGTTTAAAAGGTTTAATTTTTGTACGAATCCTTAACATTTAGGAAATATTACAAAATATTTACTCATATAACTTTGCACTATCTATGCGTGACGTAGAATCTTTTAAAGCTCTATAAATCATTGTTTTAAAGTCAATAAGTGAGCAAGAAGCTTACTCTATATTTATTTTAGCAGGCTGGGACAGTAAATATTGTTATTTATAGCTGAAACTTAATCCTCTTCAATGGAACCATAAACTGTTTGTGGCACGCTATCGCATGATTACTGAAAAATGGCACTCAAATGGACTAACGATAGAGCAGTTACTGCAATCCTCTCTTGCAGCAATTTTCCAATACTTGTATCAACTTAGAGCTATAAATCTATTTCACATCTAAGGAATAATTAACATGACATTTTAGAATCAATTCTTCTATTTATAATTCCCGAAATGCGTACCAGTTTGATATTTCAACGCATTTATTTTTATGACTAAGCAAAAAAAGAACTTTATTTCTACCATAGAGAATAATACAATTTTTAATTATTCCCTACAAATTCAATACATTTTCAGCAGATAACTGTGTTTTACTGTAAAAATGCAGCAGATATCTATGGATATTTGCATATTTTATAATTGTTCGTAGGAAGTATTAGATGTCAATAAAAAATCTTGATAAATGTTCAAGATTCTCGAAAATTTATCAAGAATTTGGATATACGTATCGGGAAAAAATGAAACGATCTAAACACAATAAAAGTACAAAATTAAAACAATATACATCTTAAATCTAATAACTTAAATTGAAAAGAAATATTTCTTTTACACAACATATTTAAGAAGACTCAGGAACCCATAAATATTTTTGTAAAATTAGATATTTATATGAAACATACATAGTTTATCTTAATAATAAGTAATGGATGGAAAGTTTTGCTTAAGAATTCTGGTTTTATGAGCTATCATTTAGGTTAGATATTTTGACAATTGGATTGCTCATAATACTTTTAAAGTTTAATTTTTTTTTAAATTTTAGTTCTGTATCTACTTTTTAGTTACATTAAATTATTAGAATTCTTATAAATATTCGTACATACAGCAATTTCAATTTTTTTGTTCCTAATTTTCAAAAAGTGCTTAGAAAAATAAGTTGATATAAAATGTGAGTAATCACTTTGAAGTCTTATTTATTTGGTATTTTGAAATGTTCCTAAATTACATGTAGTAAACTTTCAATGATTCTTTCTTATATTTTAATACCTAGTTTAGTAAGATTTATTATTATTTTTTTTAATACATTTCTTTACTTCATGCATTCATGCAAGCTTTTATTAGATATGTTTTATCCTCACAATCCTTTTTGAATTTAAAGTTTTTTGTAACTATCACATTTACTTTAAAATAATTGATGCTAGTATATTTAGGAGCATATAAAACAATGTGTAACACATTACTGATACATAAGTCTGAGACTTCTTATTTGATTTCAAATGTATATTAGTGTCATATCTTTATTTTATTTGTTGATACAAATTTTCGAACATGCCTATCATATTTTTTTTCTCCTTCTATCCTTACTCTTATAATTTAATCGTTGTTTATTATTATTTATACTATTCCAACAGCTATTATTAAATACAATTTTGACATTTTTTGACATGAATTAGCTTTCACTTTACTTAAAATTAGTATATATCATTATATAATTTTACTCTGCTATATATATATATATAAACTATATACTGGATAAAAAGTTAGAATTCTAAATCTTCCATACGTGTGTGTAGTGATTCTTTCATAATTACATGTGTACTGATATCGAGGAACCTCACCACTAATTTATAGTTTCTGGAATGTTTCAGAGCTTCCAAAACGATTCAAATTAGCGGCTAGGAAAAACTGTCAACGTTCACGACGTAATCTTTTTCGTGAATGGCACTTCATTGGTGGGAATCGATTCAATGCTGCAGACCAATTACCGGGAGGTGCTGTTTCTGGGATTACATAACAATAAGGACGAGTATAAGAATCTCTAATGATGTCAGATTGGAATAATTTCGCGAATTTCTTTTGATTGGCATTTTAAAGTTTCACTGATTGATTGACCTCATAGGATGCTACTCAATCAAAGCTATTATCCCTTTGAAAATACACTTTTAGCTCAACTAATATAAAAGAACTCTACTACCAGCAAGAACGCCCTGAATATTTGTTTACAAACTACTGCATTATTCTAAACTCTTTGAAGAGATAATGGTATTTGTTGTTCTATATCCTATGAAAAACCTCAATCAATCAATCAAAGCTTTTTGAAAGTAATATTGTATTGTTTTGTCACTTTTGAGTAAATTATAGAGATAGTTTCTACGTATTTTCCACAGGCGAAAAGATTATGTTCCAAATCGTTTGTGTGATACCAAATACTTTATTGCATTATCAAGTAGGTTGAATTTTTACTGAAATCCTAGAGTAATGACATTCGAAGAATTATTGACAACTACCCTAATTCAGCATAACAAAAGAGAAAGAAAAAATAGATCATTCTATTGATGATTGTTGTTAGATGCAGCACTTTGAAGGGTGGCCATTACGACTTAATAATAGTTATGTGTATCACATAATTATCTTATATTACTATTTTTAATCATATTTCCTGTAATAAATGCGTTGATATATAGATACAATCTACTTCCATATCAAATCAATAACTATCAATCCAAACTCTAAAGAACGGCAGTAAATGTGTTAAAGAAAACTATTACACAATATGATTTCAAATTTTTTATACTTCTGTAAACGAAACTTGAGTATTTAATGATACCTAAATGTAAATATAGATAAAATTATCATGTTCATATACAACTTAAAGGGAAAGAAAAATCTTTTTACCAAAAAAATTACATTTATAGTTTATTAAAATGATTCAAATATTATTATTAGGTACAAAAAATTCCTAAGCTAAACGAATAACCATTAGAACATAAATATCTAGAAAGTCTTAAATTTGTGGTATTTTATTTCCCTCTGCTTTGTACCGGTAAATATAAAGTTGCATTGCTGTTTTATACATGAAAGAAACACATATCAATGAAGTTACAATTTTCAAGCAATAATTGATTTAAAAATAGAGTCAGTCCCTGTTGACAACGGCGTAGAACAACGACCATTAGACTGTTGTGGTTCCGATTCAGAAATATTAGGGTTAAACTTAAAGAGTTCTAAAGTAAAGGTTTGGAGACGTTCTCAAACATGCTAAGAAAAGCGTCTGAAATAGCAATAATAGACTCATTGCATCAATATTATTACAAGTAAAACTTTCAGTTAAAAGTGTTTAGTGTGATAAAATACTTTCAGAAGTTTATCTCTCAATTATTCAAATTTAAAAGCTCCCAATTGAGTTGAAATTTTCTACAAACGATTGTTATGGATTGCAAGATAATTTAATTATAATTAATAAAATTAATTCATTAAAACTAACTATTGAAAGAATTAAATTTTATGCCAAGTATCCCGCCAAGTCGCCAAATCCGTCGTTTAATAATTTATTGATTGCTTTAATTTTAATTACATGTCGCTTAATTGATTAACATACTACTTATTTGAGCTAAAAAATTTTACACGTATTTATTTTAAATGAACAGATTTAATAAATGTCCAATAATAAAATAAATTATTAAAACTAATTGTTGAATAAATTCAATATGACTCTACGTTCCCATTTTCCCTTAACATTTTAGGTATAAAAATTATGTTTTGCAAAGTGCAAAGTTTGAAAGAAAACTCAAGTTGAAAAAACTCTTTTTTTTACTGGTGTTATTTATGACTAAAATTCGGAAAGATTCCGGCTCTAAAAAAAATTACACTATCACAGAGAACAATTGACCAAAAAGTTAACTACAATAAGTTTAATCAAAGGGTTAATTAAAAGTTCCCAGAATAGAGCTTCCCTACTCCTCCAAGAGAAGTTTTATTCCTATTTTCCCCTCTAGGAGGGTATCACGCTACTCTTCGGGAGTTCCTACTGCATGTAAGTCACTCAGGAAGGTTTAGTCTGCCCATAGTATTTACTTTTGCGGTAGATGTTTTGCTATATCCTTGTTTTTGTTAACATCATAGTTAAGTGAATAAAGCGTGACTGTCAAGATTTGTAAAAAGTTTTGTCCTTCTCGTTAAAAAGACCGCACGAACTGTACAACAACGATGCTTACCCACTTACGAAGTTGACAGCTTAAGAAAAAAGAAATAATCGAGGAGTTTTCTCATTCTAAAAACAGCGATATGTCCATTGATGGCAAACCTTGTTACAGAAGTCCATGAAGCAACCTGTGCAAATGAAAAACACGAAATAATTTATGAACTTGTCTTGGAGACTGACGATAAATATTCTGGGAATTTCATCAAAATATTTGGGAATGAGAAGGATTACTGCTCATTTGGTTTCTCATGTTATGTCTGACTAATAAAGAAAAAAGGTCAGATCAACCTTCCACTTTTTGTCCAAAAACCGAATGACTCCTTTGCCCCAAGCACCCTACTCACCTGATTTAGCTCTTTACTATTTTTTCCCCGTGACTAAAGAGGGATATTAAAGAAAACCTATTTTTTCAAGTAAAATAACCAAGAATAAAACGTGGTAAGAGATCTGAACCATCTACGTAAATGAGAATCAAAAATGTTTCCAAAATTAGAATCGTCGATGGAACAAATGTAATAATGAAAATAATTTGAAAGTGATAAGGTTTCTTTTAAAAAGAATTAAAATTTATAGCTTTCTGAAATAAATCTCTTTTTTTTTGTATGGGTGATATCCGTTCGTATGTATACCGTTCATTCGGAAACGTTTCAAACGAACTTTAAGAGAATTTTGTTAAAAGGCTTCCTCTCGTTCACTATTCAATTTCATGTACTCATAACAAAAGCAAAATTAACAATGATATATTAATACTTTATACAAGTATTTTGAATGATTACGTTACCAGTATTCAGGGTTTAAAAGAAAAATTTTTCATTTTTATTGAAAAAAGAACAGTACGAAATAACGCCCTATTTCTTTTTGTTAAATATATCTTTAAAAGAATATACATCATCAATTATCTATTGTGCTTTAAGATCGCAGAATCTTAATTCTTATTAATTTTTCTTACTAAACCGCTAATTAATTATTTACTAAAAACGAACATTTTTCTAAAGCTCTAATGCTGATCTATTTTCCTTTTCTACTGAAAAATTGCTGTTGTCTATTTCTTTTTTTCGAACTCATTAATTTTGGTTTCTAAATTTAGATTTTGTTTTAATCTTAATGGAATCTAATGTTCACAATAAAGCTAAGTATTATCGAATTTAACTTTTATTTTTGACATTCTTTTCACGTACTTAGATTAATGAATAGCAAGGCAGTAAGTATTACGTTTCTTAAGTTGAAAAGAAACATTTTTTCAGATATTTAAAATTATTTTAATTATAATCTCACTAGCGAATTTTTTTTACTTTCTAATTGAAATAAATAGATTTATTTTAATTCCCTAAATTTGCTAAATTTTTTTGTACTTTTATTTTCTAATACGATATGAAATATCTAAAAATAAATACAAAGATTTGCAAGAGTGTTTTAAATATAAACCTATACAAAATACGTAATTAATATGAATTAGATTCAGAATATTTCCTTATAATTAGAAAAAAACGATTATACAATTAATTAACATTCTCTTCAGATTCAGAATATTTCCTTATAATTAGAAAAAAACGATTATACAATTAATTCAGGATCTTTTTAGATCCTGACAATTAAGGACCTTTAATTGTTTGTTTCATTCTCTTTAATAAAACAGTTTTCATTTATATAAGGGTATCGTAAAGCTTAATTTTTCTACAAAATTACCGATACAGCTAGATGAAACATATTCTGCATATTATTTGATCTTTATTTACATAATAGTGTAAAAAAGCATTTGTTAATATTTGGACTCAAGAAACTGTGATTTCTTTGAAGTAACCCACAGTTCGAAGATAAAAATGTTAATACGATGAATTCAGCAATAGAAATCTTTGAAATGTCATGAAGGGATCGTGGAAATGTATAACTGTGGATAGTAACTATATAGAGGAGTCTTTTTTTAATATAATAAATAAAAATCACGTTTCTGACACGATTATTTTTGCAAAAATTAAAACCATATGATTCCCAGGTATAATAATTTTGTGATACTGTTGATTACTTTAATCTACGACTTCCAGAAGCCAAATTAATTAACATGAAAGCTGTAATTTGCAACATTATTAAAATAAAAACCTATTCATATGCAGAATAAATTTTAACCAGATCTCTCGGTTATTTTTTAGTAATAATTAAACTTTAGTGGCACCGCATCGTATGTATCATATGTATAGGATTCAAACTGTTACACTGACAGGCACCATCTGAACAAATGTCTTGAATAAATCACTAAGACCAATGCTTGAAAACATTGTAAGATCTAGATGGCGGTAACGACCGAGGTCCCCTCACGTTCCATTGAAAGCCCATTCAGAAGTGGTATAAGGGAAAGGGAGCGGAAGCTCACGATAAATCTGATGGGCCTCAAAATCCTCACATTGATGATGAGTAGATGCGTAGAGTGAGGTGACCACAGACGTCGTCATGAGGGACGTGTCTCAAAATTATGTGGTGAATTGACTGAGCTTAGTGTACCTTGTAATGGGCAGTATTAGGTAGTCGCCCATAGCCATAAGAACAATTATAAAACACGCAAATATGCATTAAATAATTAATAAGCATTACTTTTTTTCAGGCACAAATAGTTATCTGCAGAAAATGTGTAGAATATGGATTGAGTAATTAAAAATTGTATTATTCTTCATGGTAAAAAATAAAGTTCTTTTCTGCTTAGTCAAAAATAGATGCGTGGCAATATCAAACTGATACTCATTTCGTGAATTATAAATAGAAGAATTGATCTCAAATGCCATGTTAATAATTTCTGAGATGTCAAACAGATTTATCGCTGTAAGTTGATAATAATAATGTAAACTTGCTGCCAAAAGAGGATTGTATGAACTGCTGTATCGTCAGTCCATTTGTGTACCACTTTTCAGTAAACATGCGATAGCGTACCACAATCAGTTTATGGTTCCACTGAAGAGGATTGAGTTTAAGCAATAAATAACAATATTTACGGTCCCATCCTGATAAAATAAATACTGCGCAAGCTTTTTGCTCATTTATTGACATTAAAACAATGATTTATAGAGCTTTAATAAGATTCTACGTCACGCATAGATCGTGCAAAGTTATATGAGTAAATATTTTGTAATACTCTCCAAATGCTAAGAATTCGTCTAAAAATTAAACTTTTTAAACTGCTTCACGTAATGTTAATCTTTTCAAAGATTTCGAATTTACTTTTCTATAATTTTAATCAAACTTGAGCTTAGAAATATGTCTGTACAATATTTTAGACTTGTTTGGTCTAAAAAATATACTTCATATGTGAAAATACAAAACGGTTCTGGTTTATCCAAGACAATGTTAGCTGATGGTCATAGCAATGAATCGAATTGTGGTCTCGAGTCCAGATATTATTAAAGAAAATCCGAGTAATGGGGTAATGGACACAAATTCTGTAGAGGGTCCAAGTCCTCTTGTTGGTGTGGTGTGGATGCACTTCCCTTTGGTGCTGTCTGACCGCTCAAAGTCTTCCCAATTCTTCTCCTTGAAGTGGAATGGAGAGATAGGTTCTATTTCAGGTGTCGTCTTTTACACTTGGTAAAGGTACTAAGTTAAGAATTATTTTGCCAATATCACTCATGTCACAACTTCTTATAGATCGACTTATTCTTTAACTTCACACAAATGCTCAGTGAGATTTTCTTCCATCTGCAGGCGCTAGTCCACACAGGGATTTTACTAATGAATAGCACAACCTTAAGGATCTATTATTTCAAAGCTAAACACTTTTAGCCCTTTTGAATGAAATAAAAAAATACTAACAATTACAAATTTAAAAAAATTATAAAATTTCAATACGACTAAAAACGAAGGAAATCTAATCAGTATTAGAACAATCTCTTATTTCTTCTAAACGTTGAACGAACTATGTCTGTAGCATGCTCGAGAAAGTAATGACAGTAACTTGAAAAAATGGACAGAAAATTTTGTCTTCCCGTGCAGCAAAAATATTAATATTAACTTTCTGATTATTTGCGTGGACCTTTCCTGCATTGTTAAAGCATTCTGCTAGTTAACAATATGAAAAAAAAAAACAAATATTCAGAAATTAATGTTGCGTTCTTTAAGAGTGCATCAGTTGTATTTTGCATGTGTTCAATAGCACCTTATCGCATCTGTTCGCCGCGATTTAAATCAAGAATTGCCACTGAGGGGAAACAGTCGTGGAGCAAATAAAGACCTTGCTCATAATCAGTAGCTCTCAAAACTGTGTAAGATATTTTTCTTCTCTAGGGTTACTAAATGGATAAAGTGTTGTTTCCCATTGCTACCAGCGAACATTTACAAAACGAATGCGGAATAACAGTTGTCATTTAATCTGTAACATCACCGATGCTCAAAATATTATGAGATGAGTTCGTGTTTCTTGTGGTGACGCCACTAAAAAAATTTAATTTATAAATTTTAAAGTATTACTTTAAACATAATTTTTTCCCAAAAGATCGTTACTTCCTTAGTTTTGCAACTTCTTCTTATATTTCCTTCCTTCTATCCTTTCACATACAAATTTGGGATATTCATTTGCAAACGCCATGTTAAATTACAATGCATACATTATTTTTAGTGATGAGATCACTTCTCGCAACATTTTCTTTATTTCAGAAAAATTAAAAAAAATAGCTAAAAGTGAGGAATATATTTTAAAAATTGAAAGTCAAACATCTAATATTTTTGTGTGCATTTGTTACATTGTTACTATTTTTAACAAGAATATTTTACATTTTTCTTTAAATAAATATTTATATGTGGTGTAACAAGAGAAAGGTTTCACATCTATGAAAGTTCGAACATATTTTAACTGGTAACATTTTAATACCTTTTTGACAAAATCACGCGTTCAAAATAATAACATTGCAATTTATGCACAAATAATGTACTGATCAATGTACACATGATTGTAGTTTTTTAAAGCTATCTCTTAAATTTGGCCATTATCAACATGACAGAAATAAAGAAAAAACTCGTCAAAAAAAATATTTTAATATTCTTAATCTTATTATTAAAAATATTAAATTTTTAAATAAAAACGCAATCGCAGAAAGTTTGACTTCTTTATTCAATTATTTTTTCATTTGACTTAATAATCGTTAAATGTACACTTATTTTGATTTTCTTTTTATATACTTTTGTTTTTATGTGTTTTAATAGGGAAACATAAAGTTCTGAACATAAAACACACGCGAATATCATAAGCTCATTAATAATAATTAAATAATTTCTCTTAGCAATTTTTTAAGTAAGTGTAAAATAAACTAGAACAAACTATTCGCTTCGTATGATTTTTTTTATTTTGTTCATGTCATAAATAAACAGCTGGTTCTGACCCAAAATTGTTTCTCAAAATAAATTATAAATTTGCATAAAATGATGTTAGGTTTAAAAAAGGCAGTCCTTTAAAAGGCAATACGTTTCCTAAATAGTTAGATTTGTTTCAGTTGTCTAAGCGACAACATTAACTTTAATGAATTACGATTTAATTTTAAAATATCCAATCGCAGCTCATTTCAGAACAAAAGAAAAGACAGTTTTTTTATGAGTTTTTCTATGCAAATTCTGTTCTCTGAATTTCATTTAAATAGCAACCACTAAGTGCATTAACCACTATTTTTCAAACAGGAGGTAGAATTTCTTATCATGCCACGAGCATTTGCTTAAATATAGTTTGTTTGATTATTCTATATAGAGATTTTCATCAAATTAATTTTTTCGAATTTGAAAACATAATACACTTTTCTAAAAATCTACTTTATGCATAGTGCTGATAGAGTCAACGTCATAAAATAAAGCTATTTCCTATACCGTGAAAATATTTTTTACTAATAACATTTTTAAATTTTAGATATACACCAGCATTTGTATGAAATTAAGGAAAATTCTGATTCATAATATTTAAAATGTTATTTAATTCAATATTTCAAATTATGGCTGTGCTCATTGTTTAAATTGTTTCTTTCATAAGAACTCTATAAATACATAAAGTTATTCATCCAATGTATTTCATACAAGATGTATATAAAGATACATATATAAGGCTTAAAAACATAAGAGCAGCAAAAGAAAATTTATCCCTCATATATAACTATTTACATGTATAAATGGGATTTTCTTTATGTAAACAGATACACAAATATACAGGCAATTCTATGTTAAAATGTAATTTACATTTCTTTTAATGTAAAAAGAACTAGAGGAGTATTTAAATTTAGCATAAAATAAGCTCGAATTCCATTGTCGTAGACATGACATATACCCTATGACAACAAGAAATATGATTAATTCTTTTGATAAAACACGTTTTATATATAAAACATTTTTATAAGAATCAAAAATATCATTTTATATGAAACATTTTTTTGCTTTAGATAAGTTATATGATAACATGCTTCAAATTTTACATTTTTTATTTTAGTGGTGAAAAATAGAAGGTCCTTTGGGGATTCCGTAGAATGCATTTGTAGGAGACTTTAATAAATAGAACGTGGGAAAATTGAATTTTTAAATATCAAGCATACGTGCCACACTACAGGAAAAAAAATATTTACATTAGCGTTGTACCAAAATGTGGATTGTTAGGATTCTGGTTTCCCAAAATCTACTTTACCCAAAGTCCTAATATTTTCCACACTGTGAAATGACGCTTTGTTCTATACAGTGAGGATAAAATGTTTCTGATAAACGCTGATACATTTTAAATATTGCTCAATAAACAACTTGATACATTTGAATCGTTAAATTCAAATTTAAAGCTTTATTAAAAATACTTTTGAGTTTATAATTAAGTTCATTGTGCTGATAGATTAGTTTATAAATGCAGGATTTTATTAATAATGCAGATATTTTGACAGATATACTCAAAGTTAAGTACATGATTTTC
>BMAW01096196.1:0-19280 GCA_019974015.1 Nephila pilipes
TGTGCATTCTTCACCTGTCGAAGTGGCCAATGTAATCGGCCACTCTTTTGCTAGTGTGTCAAGCTCCGATTCTTACAGCGCTACATTTTTAGCGACTAAGAATCGTTCTGAGCAGACACCTATCAACTTCAGGTGTCGGCAACCACTCCCTTACAACTGTGACTTTGACATGTGGGAATTGAGAAAGGCTCTGTCCTTATCTAACAATACCAGTCCAGGCTCTGATGGTATAACTTACGATATGCTTCGCCACTTGAGCGAGGATTCACTTGTCAGTCTCCTGTACCTATTCAACCGAATATGGAGGGAGCATGTGTTTCCTAGCCAGTGGCAGGAAGCAATCGTTATTCCTATTCTGAAGCCTGGTAAGGATCCAAAGAACCCTCTCCACTATAGGCCTATCGCTTGCGAGTTGCCTCTGTAAGACGCTAGAACGTATGGTCAATGCCCGTCTCGTAAATTAATTGGAAAAGAATCAATGCATTCCTCCGTTTCAAAGTGGCTTCCGTAAAGGAAGATCCACAGTAGATAACATCCTTCTACTCGAAAGTCAGATTCGTTCTGCTTTCGTACGGAGGAATCATTTGGTTTCTATTTTCTTTGATATCGAAAAGGCATATGACCGTACGTGGCGCTATGGGATTCTGCGCACTCTTTACGATTATGGTCTGAGAGGCAATTTACCTCCTTTTATTAAAATGTTTTTAAATTTCAGATCTTTTAAAGTACGGGTTGGTAATGTTTTATCTTCATCTTTTATTCAGTTTGAAGGAGTTCCTCAGGGGAGCATTTTGAGCCCCACTCTTTTTATTTGTCACATTTCTCCCATTCTTTCTCATTTACAACCATCTGTACATGGTTCATTATACGTTGACGATCTGCAGATTTCCTGCGAAGGATCGTCAATGCGTATCATTGAGCGACGACTTCAGACCGCAGTCAATAACCTGGTTACATGGTGTGATGCTAATGGGCATAGTATTTCTCCCAGTAAGAGTAGTTGCGTGCATTTTTGCAGGAAACGGGGTCTCCATCCCGATCCTGACATTCGCATCCGTAATACGTCAATTCCTGTCGTCCCTGACGTCCGCTTCCTCGGAGTAATTTTCGACCGCAAACTCACTTTCCTTCCGCACATTTTACATCTGCGGAAGAAGTGTGAGAAATCCCTCAACATCTTGAAGGTGTTGTCCAACACCTCTTGGGGAGCGGATCGAACTTCATTACTCCGAGTGTATCAGTCGGTGATTCTGTCTCGGATCGACTACGGATGTGTCGTCTACGGATCTGCGTGCAAAACTACCTTGCGGAAGCTTGACCCAGTCCACCATAATGCTCTGAGAATCTGCTGTTTTGCGTTCCGAACGTCACCTGTGCAGAGTCTCTATGTCATTTGTAACCAGCTAACTTTGGCTTCGCGGCGCCTGAAACTATCGCTCTATTATCATTTCAAAATGTCATCTCTCCCATCTCACCTATTACAGACCATTAATACCAGCCCGTCTTTAAGGAGACTGTACAGTGCTCGTCCTTCTTTCATCCGGCCTTTTTCTGAGAGGGTGAAGGTATTCATCGAGGAACTCGGCCTACATGACTTGGGTATTCAACAAACAAATTTTATTAAATTTCCACCTTGGAATGTGCCAAGGTTCTTTACCATAACCCTTTTGCTTTATTCAGCAAATCCAACACCTGTTCCATTGTTCTCCAGAGAATCTTTGCCTTCCATCGCTGTCAGTATGAGGATTATATTCCTATATACACGGATGGATCGAAAGGAACTGGATACGTCGGCTGTGGTGTCGTTTCAAACGACATCAGGCACAGTTACCGGCTCGACTCTTCCTGCAGTGTCTACACTGCCGAAGCAGTCGCCATATACTGTGCCCTGAAATTAGTCGAGAAATCCAGTTCTCGAAAGTTCGTTGTATATACTGACAGCAGGAGCGTCCTGGAAACTTTGGTACATCTGGACGATAGAAGTCATCCTATCGTGGTTGAAATTGCCGGTATTATTTGTCAGCTTTATAGCAGGGGTTATGATATGAAATTCTGCTGGATACCTAGTCATGTAGGTATTTTAGGAAATGAACAAGCGGACTCGGCTGCACGTTTGGCAACGAAACCTCTGCAGCTCGCAGTCCCATTTGAGGACATTCGACGTCACATTTTAATTCTCATTCATCAGACATGGCAGGAATCGTGGAGTCTTCATATAAATAATAAATTACACTCGGTGAAGCCGATAATTGGAGAATGGCCTGTATTTCCGGTGCGAAGAGCCGATGTCAGATTGACTCGCCTTCGCATTGGACATACTCGTTTTACACACAAACATCTTTTGTTTGGAGAAGATGCTCCCGAGTGTCTTTCCTGTCATGTCCCTTACTCTATTCATCACATTTTAATTGACTGTCCGGTGTTTGATCATCATCGCCGGACTTTTTTTCATTCATCTGTTTTATATCTGTCTGACTTGGTGGGGGAAACCCCCCACCATAATTTATTTGCTTTTTTACGACATATTGGCCTTTTATACCACATTTGATTTTTAACATTTTATCTTTTGTGTGTTTCTTGTGTTGGTCTTGTTCTTTTAATGCTGTTAAATGTTAATCGATTTTAACAAGTGTTTGGCGCAGCATAGCCTGCTTTGGCTCTTGCGCCATTAAAATCGACATTCACTCACTCACTCACAATTTTTGGCTTGGTAGTAGTTAATTTTTTTTTTTCACTTTCAGTAATGTCACTGTCAATTTTCTTTTTATATCTTTTTCGTTCTTCAGTTATAAATTCATTTTTCGGGCTCTGCATATTAGTCAGCCTATACACTTGCCTTTTATCCTTCCAACACAAGGCTGTCATTCCACTGCAAAATTTCACGGCAATATCGCCTTGTTTCATTTTAGAAGGGGCCAGATCTTTTGGAAAATGTTTTTTGTTAGATCGAACAGTTCCACAGGATTTAATCTTTTTTTCTTTTAAAAGGTCACTAAAAAGTTCTGGCGAGATAAAGAAATTATCCATAAAGATTTAATGGCCTTTATTTTTTATACACTCTGTCATTGTATATACAACATTGTAGGATGCAGATGTTGAAAGGTTTTCTTTTTTATCCTTACCTAGATAAACTCTCATATCATAAGTATAACCAGTAGCATCTGCAGTTTTATACATTTTCAATCCCCACTGTTTACGTTTTTTTTTTGGAATTTATTGTTTAATTAATAATCTTCCTTTAAATTTAATGATAACTTCATTAAAAGATAAATTTTCTGTGGGATCATACACTTCTTTAAATGTTCTGTTAAAACAGTCAAAGAATTTTCTTATTTTCCATAATCTGTCGTAAGTTGGAGAATCTCTGCTTTCTTGAAACTATTATCAGAAAAATGTAAAAATTTTAAAATCATTAGAAAACGATCACAGGGCATAACTTCTCTGAAAAAGGGAGTCTCTATCAGACTATTAGTTGTCCAATAATCCTGTATGCTATCTTTTTCGATGTGTCCCATCAGTAAAATTAAACCAAGAAATTTTAAAATTTTGTTTTCTTTTCTCAAATGTTTTTCCATAAAGATTAAGTACATCAAATGCATACCTATTAGTTTCTTCAACCAGAACTGATAAAATTTCATCTGTAAACATCAGTTTAAGAAAATCATTTTCATTTTTGTACATCCTGGTATAAACCTTTAATCCAACTTTACCTAAAAATGGTAATGCATTTATCGTTTCCGATCCTTCTACCTCCTTCCATGAAAATTAGCTATCTACTGTCTCATCAAAATTAGTTGATACATCTAAATTAATCTCGCATTCTTCAAAAATACTGTTTTCTAATTCATCTCCCAACTCTGAATCACAATCAACAAAATTTTCTTCATCTAAATTCTTAATCTCTATTTCTGTGAGAAATTTTCAAGGCCTTCTATGAAACCGAAGAAAAACAAGAGAAAAGAAATATCTATCGTTCACAGACAACGTCAAGTCATTGAATGAAGTATTTTTTCGAAACTGGTTGTTCCTAAATGTCGCCAAGGACAAGGAATTTGCGGACAACTGATAACGTTGGTGAAAAATGTCCCCACCCAATAGTGGACAATAGAAGCAAAATAATAAAAAGGGTCAGGGAATGTCGTAAAAGGGTCTGGTGAAAAGATGGCGGGAAAGAACTGTCTCTAGATAGCTTGGTACAACAGTTGTACCGGAGCCGAAGCGAGTGACAAAATTTTTTTTTGGTACAACATATGTACCGCCGAGTTCTACAGGTAAATATAAAATATTTGTAATTAATTTTTATTTAAGTAAAAGTTTAACTTTTACAAAAATGTCCTGCATTATTTCAGGGAATCGCGTAAACCTGTGGATTTTGGGACTATTGGGACCTGAGAAATCCAAATGTCCAAACGATTTTGGGAATATTACAGTTCCTATTTTTATAATTGTATTAATAGATCATATTTTTATCATAATAATATTTTCCTCAGTATTGCGTTTTAGAATTTAAAAAAAACTACCTATCTATGTGTGTAAAAATATCTCAGAAATTTGATGAATCGCATTAGAATGAATATTAGGTTTAAATAATTCTTCAACCTGTAACACCACCAGTTTGACGTTCGTATTGTGATATCTTTCGTACTCAACAAAAGACTAAAATAATAACAATACTCGATATGTTTTATTTTAAGTAAAATGTTTCTTGAATTTTCGGAACGGATGATTATAGCTCCTACAAAGGCAAAAGGCATACGAGCTAAGCCAGTTGAAACCATCAAAATACTTAATTTCAAAACGAATCATCTGTAACCACCTTGGTGAAAGCTGACATCTCATTGTTTCAAATGGAAATCAATCCGGGAACTACCAACTCGTGGCGTTAATGTATGAAGTAACTCATTTCGTTCGATTTAATAATTTGGCAACTGCATATTATGAACTAATCCCATATTTGGAAAAAAATATCTTTTGGGATTATTTTTATTTAATAAAAATAACATTCATACACAAACAAAGTGATTCTCCTTCATTTAAAATATATATATATATTCATATTAAATCGAACGAAATGAGTTACTTCATATATATATATATATATAATTATATAAGAGTATATATATATATATATATATATATATTCATATATATATATATAATATATATATATTCATATTATTACATATATATATAATATATATATTCATATATATACATATATATATATATATACATACATATATAAAGCAGATATATATATATATATATAGGTGTATATATTCTTTCGATTTAATCAGTCTCCTGCACCCTCATACATAGAGAATAATAGGTATCTACCTGTTCTGTCTAACGAGGATTACTTTCACAAGTACGTACAAAATGATATAATGAAATTACTGATTTAATTCACCAACTGTACGTATTTAAGGGATACAGGAAATAACCTGTATTCGTCAGAAACTGAAATGAAGCAGTTCTTTACGATCACAATACTTAGCCAAAATTTTCTATAATTCAAACGTCCTGGCCAGAAAAAACAAGAGTTCTCTTAATCGCAGACAACATGTCTCTAAATCGTTACTTCTTAATAAGAAATAATTTAAATCTGAGAGAGGATTTATTAGTGCAAGACGAAGAAAAAGCGAATGATAAATTTTGGAAAGTAAGACCCCTACTAACAGGATGCCTACTGAACAAAAAATCATCTAATATAGCAATAGTTGAACAAATTGTTCATTTTTTCGGCCATATATTTGCAAAGCAATTCATTAAAGAGGAACCAAATCCTTGTGGCTTGAATGTTTTTGGAGCTACTGCGCCTGACGGTCTTCCTTTAGATTTTTTCATATATCAAGGATCAAGGAACAAAATACTTTATGAGTCGGCTGACAATGATTTATAGGAATTGGATACTGGAAGGAAAGTAGTTTTGAAACTTTCGGAGTCTTACCCCCCTCCCCCCATTGTATTTGTACTTCACATCAGTTCTTCATTATAAAAATCATTACCAAGAAAAAGGAAAATTGAGAAACAATTAAATACTTTCCAATGTTAATTCCAAAACGGACAATGAAATAAAAGGAAAGGTCGTGGATCAGTTGACGTAAAATTCAGAAATGTAGGACAAGTCTCTGTCTTAAAATGGTTCGACAACAAATTGGTTATGCCTACTTCATCTGCCCATTAAAAACATGCCTTAGATACATGCAAAAGGTAGTAAAAGAAAGATAAAAACTACATTTGTATCACTCGTCCTTCTATAGTAAAAAAATATAATTTGTACATGGGTGGAGTCGATTTCCTTGATCGCGTTATAAGCTATTACAGAATTTGCGCTCGGACAAAAAAAAGTGAACCATTTGAGATATAATGCACTTTATAGAGATTTCGCAACAACTGCAAGCTGGATTGAATATCGTCAGTGCTAGACAATGTCCAGTGCTCCAAAATCTGATTATCTTGCACTCAGAATAAAAATACAAGAATACCTCTTTCATGGAAACCAAAGAATGCGAAACATCGGATTATGAACCGAGTGAGCCACCTACACCTAAAAAAAGGAAAATGAATGCAAAAGTTCCTTTGACATCCCACCATTTGAGGAAGAAACAAAATTTGTATCTTCCGGAAATTCCCAAACAGTTTCCCAAAAACCGATGCAGAATGCTTGGTTGCAAATCAAACTCATCAAGTATGAGGTGTTTTATCATGTAAAGTTTTTCTTTGCATGCAAGAAGATTGACAATGTTTCAAATTATTTCATGAATTATAAAAAAATATGCATTACATGATATTTTATCTTATTTTTGTAGCTTCATCTGGTTTTAATGTAACTTATACGCCTTAAAATATATGTAAAAGAAGTTTTCCGTTAATCTAGATAAGTGAGAATAGATAGTTAGTTGTAAACTTGCAATTATGTGTGAGTATATATACATATTTCATGCCATAATGTTCAATATCAACATTCATTTAATGCTCCATATTTTGTGATTAAGATCTTACACTTCGTAAGAATTATTCGTTGAATTAGTTTAATTAAAGTTTTTATATTAACATGGTCCTCCAGGAAACACTGATTTTCACCAAAATAAAAATTAATATATAATTCTTTTAACATTTCTTCAATACTTTTCTATGTATTTAGGACTAATTAATACCAATAATTTTATTATTTATGTATCAAAGTTAGCCTTAGGACCGAGGAGGTTAAAATTTACTTATTTTTTTTTATTTTCTACTCTTCTGGTTTCTTTAGTAATTTGTTGTTGTTTTGTAAATGAACATTGCAGAGCCATCCAAACAGAACTTGTAAACGAAATGTCAAGAATGTATACTATCGGGAAAAATTCATGAAAAGATTTGGAAAAACTGATACGCAGAGTAAAAGGTACTAAGAAAAGATAGGTACAATTATTCATTTTGTCTCATGAATTTTAAATTTATCCATTATTATAGCAGAATTAAGCGAATTTCTATAAGCGAAACTGTTTCCTTAAAGTTACATTATAATTATTAAATTTTCATCACAAACTGGGGAACTGTAGATAATAGTTCCCTCTTTCTTACATACCCACGTATGTATATTCGTTAACTGTTGCTGTTGATAATTAATTTGGGTATGGGCTCCGTTGTTAGTCGCCAATGTTTGCTCATGTATCGCTTACAACAATATCAAGTAATTTTATTTGACTTAATTTTTTTTTACTAAAATCATTTTTAGCACATATTGTTATGATTTGTACGTAATACGAAAAATGAATATAATCATCACTATTTGATGGTATTAAAACCCAGGTATCGACCTCGTCACTTAACGTGTCTCAAATTTATGAAGTCCATCACCTATAGCTCTCTAGTGTCTTCTAGAGCGACGATAATAAATTCAATACAAAAAAAGTTGGTATTTCGTTCTTGAAATTACTTTTTCTTATTCTTGAGACAGAGAATTCTAAAAACAATCATATTTTGATTTTCATAAATTTAGGAATAATATCTCGATATATTTATTCGATCCCTTTTTTCCTATCGATCAATATTCATTGTTACTGTTGAAAAGTAAAGCATATAAAAAAAGGTACAAGTATTTTCAATTGAATGCAATAATTCACAAGGCTTTATAAAATTTCTTTTCATCAGAGAAAATTTATTTTTTGATTACCTATTTTTTATAGAAACACAAATTTGTGTATTCTGTATTTTCTGATACACAATTTATTCCACTTTAAAAGTAATATTTAGTTACAAGCATAATGTAGCTTTAATTTCTTCTCTTTCAAGTCGTCCAGACAAGTGTGATTAAAAAATGAAAATTTGTTTTGCGGCAACAAAGTATTACTTTTATTAATTCGTCATATAACAACTATATATTATTGATATTGAATTATTAACAAATATGTCTTTAGATGCAGGAGGTCAAGTGCATGCATACCAAAAGAGTTGTTCACATTACTGTTCAAGAGCTGTGATGCAGGCCTTCCATCTTCGGCACAGGGAAGGCCGGATATTCTGGGCGTGTCTCGGACTTCTGGAATAGCTACTGAGTTTAGAGCAACTAGGGACTCGGCGCAGCCAATGAAGGTGTTATGCTTCAATGAATTGAAATGCCCCCCAGAAAAAGGAAAAATGCATCCTTATACACAAGAAACGACAGGGTCTTCGATCGAGGGAGCCAATATAACGGAGAACCACACACGATATAAATTTATTCAATAGTAGAGTCCAAGTGGTTTCGAACGATTTATTTGTAATACTCGTATCCAGGTATCAAATCGTGCATTGATGCAGAAATATGTTCCTCCTCCTCCAAACATTGTGGTAAAATTTACTCGAAGATGAATAGGTTGCTTTTATCGTTTATACGATCAGGCAACATGTACGGTCCGATGAGGTGAACCCCCACAAGAAATGAATGAACAATTCCTGCACGATTGCTAGAACTTCCCGTTAAAACGCAATGTCTTCTAACGCGTTTGGCAAGCATTTCTGACCAGTCATTGCTATGAGAATCCACGTCGTCTAAGTGTACCTTATCCCTTCTAGAATTTGCAACTAAGATTAAGTGAGGTAATTGTGATGGTCTTCGTACCTTTGAAACACTGTAAATAGATGGATATAACACTTAAGATGGAACCCAATATCTAACCTTCCACTCCATAATAACTTAATTGAAGCCTCGATAACTTCGACGTGCCTAAGAAGTCAAAACCATAACTGGACTAAAATAATGCTCCCCGCTAGATTTCAACCATCATCACACGGATATAGCCCTACGAGGACCAAGTGTTCTTACAATTAATTAAGATATAATTTCATGATCTTTAGAGGTAGAATTTTCCAATGAATACATTTTAAATTGTCATGAGGTGCTTTTCCTCATTTTGTATAGCCGTTTGAGAGAAAAATAAGCTATGTCTCCTTGAAAGTATACCTATACGGCATTTATCGTTTAATATAGCATTCATTTTTGAATCCGTTATTCTACTGACTATGAAATGCGTAACGTTTTTTATTAAACTCAAGTTTGTTTTTATTTCTTAAAAAAATTCGTTTTTGGTAAAAACAGTCTAGGTTTCTAATAAATTCCAAATAGAATTTGATAATCATTACTGTTAAAGTAATAGTTTGGTATCCAGATGTGTTTATATTTATCATAAGCGGTATAAACGAATTTAAATTTTCGTTCCTCTTCCTCTAATACCAAAACTTCTTTCGTAGGCTTGTAACGCCCTACCGACCCGGGCGTTCTCTTGTGTCATCACTAAATTCAAATATTAAATACTACGACACAAATAATTACAAAACCACCAAAACAACTTTCACAATTTATTAGTATATATTTACTATGGCACCAGTAACTACGCTCTCCAGGTTAAGCTTTCTAATATCTTAGTTCAACCCACCAATAGTAATCTAACAGCCTCTTACCAATTGTACTGCCTCGACTGCAACTCAGATTCCGGAACCACTGTTGAAAACACCAGATCAATCTTTCTACGACAATCACTACTCGAACCTTCCACAATAGACTTTAATGCCTCCTTTCCTCCAAGTGACTTTAATGCCTGACACTTCGACTTCACCTCATCTCATCTACAGTATTTCTCAGATCCTCCTTCGGCTACTCATTCAGATCTCCTTTCAGATACTCTACTCCTTCCGACGGAGTTTATATAATTCCTAACACTTCACTTCATTCCTAACTTCTTTACATACTACTTTATGCATCACGTTTCATTTTTGGTTGGGCAAAGGTTGTTTAGTGAAAGCAATCAATCTCAATTGAAAGTCCCCAAGGTTAGTGAAGAGAAACTGCGAATAGCCCAATGTCACAACCCCTCCCCAGAAATGAAACGTGATTTATCGTTGGGTACAAAAACCCAGCGTGAAATTACGATTAAAGTCCGACTGCCTACGTAACTGGACGTTATCCTGAACTCTGTTACGTTCTGAATTCTAAAGCTACTTAATAAATTGCCTCTAAATTTATACCTTCTTAGTAAGTAAATTTGAAACTTTCTGAATGTACTGGCTACTCCTAAACCATTAATATAAGCTTAACCCAAGGAGAGCTTTACAAGAATGAAAAACTAATGTTAACAAAATATATATTTTATTATAAAATTTTCAATTTCTTGTTCCTTCTCAGCCGGAGAATTTGTTTCTTCGGCTCCCTTCCAAGTTGTAGTTCAGGGTCTGTTACCCTGAAATGGATTGTCTTGTACATCATTTTGCAAAAATTTAAACATTAGCAAAACATCATTCATATTAATATACACAATTTTCCACATAAAATTCAAGAATTTGATGAATGACGCGATCTGGTCAAGAGACAGAACAATGCAAAATGCGAACTTACGCAGCGCTAAGTGTTAATATTAGTCGCGATCCCTAATTACGCCACGATGCGACCAGATGTATAACATAAATACAGTTATGAAATGATTATACACAATTCATGCAAAATAACAAGACATCTACTCTTAAAAAAATAAGTCAATGCATAAACAAGTGTTATAGTACTTTAACAAATGCTTACAATTTAAAAGTTCCAATCTTTATTACAAAAAATACTTTCCATCGGGAAAGATCACCCACTTGGTGATTTACAATTAAAAAATTCAAACCTTCCATTAAAGTTCTCAGCTCTCAGTGGAGTAAGAGCCAATGCTGTTTGCCGTATTGGAACTGAAGCCGCAAAAATCAAAGACTTGTTGTCTCAACAATATCATGTCCTCAAATCAAATGGAATAACAAAGAATAATACAACCTGATATTTTAGTCTCGCTTTTCGTTGTGGACGAGAATCTTGTTGAAGAACTATTTCTAGACTGCAAGGTCGGCTGCCGTCTGGAATCTTGTTGTAGATCCCTTGTAGTGGATAAGTGCGACTCCATCTCGGCTCCTTGAAGACCCTTGTGGCTTGGCAGTGGTATCCCCTGGTCTGCTTCTTACTGGTAGCTGCTGAGGTCGGACTTCGATCCTCCATGGCATGTCTCTTGTGGGCGACTCTTGCGTCCGGACTCCGCTTCTCCTTTGTAGGTGCCTGAGGTTTCCATCTGTTGGCTTTGCCGGATTAAAGGCTCCCATCCTACGGTGAGGTGGCACATACCGTAGCACAGTTCCATCAGCTGAATTACAACTTCGCATCATGTAATCAGATCTTTGCTGCACTCGGATCCCTCGACCAAGTTGATTAGACGACTTTTCCTGACGATGAGTACTCGAATCTCTTCTAACAGAGCGACTGAAGTGTTTAGTATCCTTTCTGCTAGAGGTCAAAGGAAGATATTGTTTAACATATTGACATTCGTTATTTAAGAAATTTTCGATCCGATTTTGTAATTTCCCAGATTTCCTTCTCATATCTCGTATCTGATGTTCAAAGGCTTTAATAACCTTTTCAAATCCCCTCAGGGGGCTCATCTACCTGAGATGAGTACGGGCTTCACAACCCCGAGGTACCTCAGTGATCTTTGTTTTCCTCTTCTTCTCCCCCCTCTTTTTTTCCTGTCATGTGTTTTGCTTTGGGGGGTTTTTGGCTTGATATCTTATACTATCAGGCGGAAAACAGTTTAAACTAACATAGTTTTTTTTTCTTATTAATGTTTGTGTTAACTCTTGTGTTGAAAAAAAAATTAAAAATAAAAAAAAAATGAATAAAAATATTTAAAAATAAAAAATATATATATTTGTGGTGTCTCTACTAAAACACTAAAAGGCCGTATCAATGCCGATTTCCTGCATGCCTAGCTCTGGCAATACGGGGCCCCAGTACCCCTCATGCGGAGGTACCTAGTGGGAGACCGCATGGGCGTGATTGGAAAAGGCCCTGGTTGGGGATGGGTGTGCGAGGAGAGGAGTTGCGTGCGCCGTCGGTTACAGTTTTGGAATGTCATCCTATAAAATGTTCCCAGAGGGAGAGCCTTGGTTGCGTGTGGCTGGATGGTGTGACCTCCCTCCCATTGCGAGAAATCCTCCTTGGCTTCGGCCTTGGACCTGTGCCTCTGCCTGGGCACGTAATGGGGCAGGTCACATTGTCCGGCTGGAACGAATCTCTCCGGAGGTTACTCGTTTCCACGTTAGGAAAGGGTGGGGAGATGGGTCTGGCGGGGACCCATCGAACTAGAAGTCTTCCCGTGAATTTTTTTCTCTTTAAGGCAATATGGTGACAACTAAAGATATTCAGATTTTGGCTCCCAAGGCTAAAAATGCTACAAATGTAAAATGGGCAGACCGTGTTGAACAACACGAATCTACTTCCAGTGAGGCGATACATTTACATGACACAAATAAAAAAAATATTCCGAACACAAGCACCATACGTTTTTTTATAGTTAAAAGAGTGGAGGATTCCTTCAATAACGTTTCTCCTTTTCTTATACAAAAGGGCATACAGGGTATGATTGGAACAGTCAAAGTAATTAAGAAATTGAGATCAGGTGACCTATTACTTGAAGTAAATAATGAGATACAGGCGGAACTTGCTATGAAGATGAAGTCTTTGGGACCTTTTCCCGTGTCCACTTCACCTCATAGCAATTTAAATTATTCTCGTGGCGTTGTATCATCACTGGACTTGGCGAATGTGTCAGAACAGGAGATTTTAGAGAATATGCAGGACCAGCAAGTTTGTGGTGTCCGGAGGATCACGATTAGGAGTGATGGTAAGGTGCTTAACACCCAGCACCTCATCTTGACCTTTTCGACTCCTACCCTGCCACAAACAGTTCAGGCCGCATATCTCCGACTCTCCGTCCGACCATATATTCCAAACCCACTGAGATGTTTCAATTGCCAACGATATGGCCATTCCAAGAACGCGTGTAGGGGACAGTTGACGTGCGCTCGCTGTACAGCAACAGGACACGATAGTGCTTCCTGTAACGCTGCAGAGAAGTGCGTCAATTGTCAGGGCAACCACCCTGCATATTCTCGCTCTTGCCCTAAATGGGCAGAAGAGAAAGAAATTACGACTGTTAAAACTCTGCAAAACGTTCCATACCCTGAGGCAAGACGTATAGTAACTTCCCGTACCCCTGTACTGGGAAAGAGTTACGCCACCGCCAAACAAGCTATAAAGATTTCAATATCTACTCAATTTCCTGAACCTCTTGCTGCCACTCAATCTACAACTAAGACACCACAACAAAAGAAAAATTTAAATGTTTTTAAAACCCCTACATCTACAAAGGTTAATGCTCCACAGCAAACGAAAAAAATTAACGTTCTTAAAACATCTCCCTCTGCTAAGGCTAATCAGACTAGGCCATTGGCCAGGTCAAAGGCTTTGCAGAGGCAAAAACTAAAATATAATGCGAAGAACAGCGTTCCTCGCAAAAAAACTACAGTCATTGACGGGGATGAGGTAGTATTACACCCATCGCCCGAAGTTTATGACTGCATGGGGGTCCTGGAAGCGGGACCTTCCACTTCCAGTGCGCCCAATTAATGGCTTTTGTTTCCTGGAACTGCCGTGGTTTACGACCCAGACTAGAGGATCTCAAATCCATTATATCTACGCACCAACCTGTCTGTGTTGCTCTTCAGGAAACTTTTCTGAAGAGTAATATGACAACCCGTGTGCGTGGATATCATTGTGTACGACGGGATGTTGATGCAACATCACCTTCTTCTGGAGGTGTTTGTATATTCACATCCCAGAACTGTCCTCATAACGTCGTTACACTGACCACATCGTTGCAGGCTGTGGCTGTGCGAATTCACACTCGCACTTTAACCACAGTCTGCTGCATTTATCTGCCAACTAACGATGTTGTGTCACAAATGGATTTAGACCAACTAGTCGAACAGTTACCAGCTCCCTTCCTTCTGCTAGGTTGTGACATTGGGCTATTCGCGGTTTCTCTTCACTAACCTTGGGGACTTTCAATTGAGATTGATTGCTTTCGCTAAACAACCTTTGCCCAACCAAAAATGAGACGTGATGAAGAATGTAATATGCAAAACAGTTAGGAATGAAGTGAAGCGGTTAAATTAAGAAATATATAAACTCCATCTGAAGAAGTAGAGAACGAGAGGAGAAGGAGGATCAGAGTGGCGTTGTAACGAGAGGAGGTGGAATCTAAATGCTATAGTATTGAAAGGCTGATTTAAGGATTAGAGTTGGGGTCCGAGTGTAAACCACTCGGATTGAGAATTGTTCTAGTGTTTTCAGCAGTTGTTCCAGATTCAGACTTGCAGTTGGTAAGAAGCTGTTAGATTATTATTGGTGGGTAGAATTAAAGGGTTAATAAACTTGACCTGGAGAGCTATATTATTATTGTCTTAGTGGATATATATTAATAAATATTGAAAGCTGTTTTGGTGGTTCTGTAATTATTGGTGTCATATTGTTTAATATTAGATATTAGTGATGGCACAAGATAACACCCGGGGTAACCGGTTGTTACATTGGCGTCCAAATGTTCCCACCCCTGGAGTAGGAGCGGCCGTGTTTCCCGTTGAGTTTTTCGAAGGTTCGGGGAATGTTAAGGACTTTTTGTCTAGCTTGGAGGATAATATAAATTTCCATGGAATACCGGAGGCCCTTCAACCGGCATATTTGAGGAATCATCTCACAGGTCGTGCTCGTGAGTGGTACTCGGTAATAGGTGAAAATTTAGCTGGGGGTATCGACGGTTTAAAGCAAGCCCTGCAGCGTACTTTCCCGGCAGTGAGAGATCGCACGGAATTGGAGGCAGAATATTATGGGTCCAGGCAAAGATCCAGTCAGTCGCCAGTAGCATTTATCTTAAGAATGCTTAAGGTTGCTCAGTTGCTGAATTTTGTGGTTACGGAGGCAACAGTAGTGCAGCACATAATGAGACGCTTGGCTCCAAGTGTGCTGGACTATGTGGAGCTTAGGAATCCCACTACTAAAGCCCAACTCTTGGAGATAGCGACAACATACGAGTCGCGTCATGCATCTTATAACCCACCACATAGACAGGAGAACTACCAACGCGCAGAGTATCGACAGGGTAATAATAGGCCGAATTTTGATAGAAGGCGTTCTCCAGATAGAATACAGGATAGGAGGCCGCAATATAATAATGGATATCGCCAACAAGGAAATAGGTATCCACCCTCAGGGTCTAGGCAACAAAACTATAGGAGGTTAAACTAATAGGCGATCGAATAGAGGGAGGTCCTCGATCGCGTGCATGGCAAAATCCTCCTGTTATGGCTAACAACATGAAAGTAAGGCCCATAGATATTCCTCATATACCCGTTATTCTGCATGATACTTTTATAACAGCATTATGGGACACGGGAGCGGAGAGATCGTTTATATCACTTGAATTGTATAATCGCTATTTTCACTTTGTTAGGAAGGTAGAGTCGAACCTCACCGTATTTATGGCGCAGGGAGCTACATGTAAAACCCTGGGGCGCGTAACCTTATCGGTATGCATAAGAAAATTTTGTAAAAAGTGTCAGTTCCATGTAGTGGAAGGATTGCAGTACCCTTGCGTTCTGGGTGTGGATTTCATGAAAGCGTCTAAGATTACGCTGGACTTTGAAGCAAACACCTTAAGTATACCTGATGAGGAGATACGGCAGGTTGACAGTAAGGAAGAAAAAAAGGTCGAAATCGACCTAACTAGAACTGGGTTGCTGGAAAACCAACAGCAACAGTTGCAACAGCTCTTCAGGAAATACGCGGAGTTATTCTCGGATCAACCAGGTCTCACTCATGTGCTCTACCACGAAATTGACACGGGAGATCAACCTCCGGTGGCATCACGACCTTATCGCTATGATAGAGTCAAGGAAAGCATAATAGAGCTTCACATCCAAAGAATGTTGGAGTAAAGAACTATTATGCCCATTCAATCCCCATATGCTTCCCCTGTGGTGTTATGTAGGAAGAAAAATGACAAACCGGTTGATTCCCCTGACGCGTATAGGTTCGCAATAGACTATAGGAAACTGAATGCTATCACTAGGTACCCCAAGTACCCATTGCCAATAATCGATGATCTGTTAATGAATATACAGAAAAACTGTATAATGTCAACGTTAGACCTCAAGTCTGGGTATTTTCAATTGGCTATCAATCCCCCGGACATACCTAAGACGGCGTTTGTCACAAAAAAAGGGACGTACGCCTTCAAAAGGATGCCTTTCGGATTATCAGGGAGTGCACCCACGTTTCAGCGAGCGATGGACATCATATTAAAGCCAGTAGTCGGAAAGTTCGTGTATGTCTATATGGATGATGTTATAATTACATCAGAGTCGTTTGATGATCATGTCCATCACCTGGAGATAATTTTTCAGTTGTTGCGGGACGCTGGGTTGACTTTAAATGCTGAGAAATGTCATTTTGGACAAGAAGAATTGAAATATTTAGGAGTGATCATAAATAGGAGTGGGGTGCACACTGATCCTAACAAAATTAAAGCTGTTCTTGACATACCCGCACCGAAAAATGCACGACAGGTTTCGAGATTTTTAGGGATGACTGGATGGTACCAAAAGTTTATCAGAGGGTACTCCGAACTGTGTGAACCATTGTACGCACTTAAGCGTAAAAAGGTCAAATTTCAATGGACTCCTGAGGCACAAAAGGCCTTTGACACGTTAAAAGGAGCGTTGACTTCTTCGCCAGTTTTACAGTTGCCTAATTTAAATGACCCGTTTGAATTGCACACCGATGCTAGCTCAGTAGGAGTAGGAGCAGTTTTGATGCAGGGTGAAAGGCCCATAGCATATGCTTCTAGAACGCTAAATAGAGCTGAAAGAAACTATTCCATTACGGAAAGGGAATGTTTGGCAGTGATTTGGGCTTTGCAGAAATTTAGGTCGTACTTTGGGCATTGTCCAACAAAAGTGGTAACGGACCATGCAGCGCTGACTAAGTTAACAAACGGAAAAAATCTTTCAAGTAGGATGATAAGATGGGCATTAAAGCTGGCGGAATATAACATAGGCCGGGAAAGCAGAATGTGGTGGCCGATATGTTATCTAGACAACCCTTTGAAGGACAGGCTCTGGAGGATGTCTCTTGCGCCATTATCAATTCTCTAGTGTTAACGTCGAGAGAACAGCTGATAGGTGAACAGAGGCAGGACTCGGAGTTGGGTCATATTTATCGATATTTGGAAAACCCGGAGGATTCGGCAATAAACTCGGGAATATGTGAAAATTGGTCCCAAGACTTTAAACTAATTGATGGAATTCTTTTTTATGCAAAAATGCTAACTTCTAATCACGAACTACGAGCTTATTTTCCCCAAACTTTGCGTGAATCCGTATTGAGGGAATTTCATGATAACCCAATGGCGGGTCATTTTGGCATAAGAAAAACTTACGCCAGAATAAAAGAGTCGTGCTACTTTCCTAACATGAGGAAAGTTGTTAGTGAATATGTTTCAACGTGCGACATATGTCAACGCTATAATTATAAAAACGCGTTTCCAGCTGGACAATTAATTTCTGTAAAAACGACGTACCCAAATGAACAAATTTCTTTAGATTTGCTAGGACCGTACCCAGCCTCGAATCCCGAAAGGCATCGTTTTCTTTTAGTAATCGTCGATAATTTTTCTAAATGGGTCGAATTAATTCCTTTACGAAAAGCTTCAGCTAAAGCAGTGGCCACTGCCCTTTTTAAAAGTTATATATCTAGATATGGAGCTCCTATTAAAGCAGTTAGTGATAACGGACCCCAATTCATTTCTGAAATATTTGAGGAACTATGTCGCACCTTGAACATTGAGCACATAAAAATTACGGCTCATAGACCGCAGGCTAATGCTTCGGAAAGAGTCAATAGAAATATTGTTCAAATGATTGCCAGTTACGTGCAATCGAACCACACTTATTGGGACCAATTTCTACAGCAGTTTGCATATGCAATTAGAACGGCGGTGCATGAAACTACAGGAAAGACACCAGCCGAACTGTTTTTAAAGCGTAAGTTGATAACGCCCTTCCAAAAACTGATACAGGTCCCTGAGCATGGAGACATGGTGTGCAGGGATATTGAAAAACTTTTGGCAGAGGTTCAGCAGAGAATTTAGATGCAGCAAAATAGACAGGCTCGGTACTATAACAAGAGGAGAAGGGAATGGACGGTTAAGGTAAATGATCTCGTATTAGTGGAAACGCTTACAATTAGTTCTGCAATTCTGAAGAGGGTAGCGAAATTTCAGCCAAAATTTGAAGGACCCTTCAAAGTGGTCCGAGTGATACAAAACAATGTAGTGATCCTAAAGCATGGAAGGGAGACCACGGTCAATATTGACTAAGTCAAACTCTACCATCAAAGAAAAGGTAATAGAGAGGGGGAGTTGATTGAACAAAGTGTCTATAGGGAGGAGCGAGGAACACGGTCGGGACATAGCAGACAGGATAGCTATGAGGAAAGCCCAGAACCTCAATCAGTTTGACGTAAGGGTAATTCGAGGCTAGACCGCCGAGTGCCACAAACGAAGCGGAAGACCTCAGTTGAGAGTAATGGGAGTAAGACGCAAAAAAAGCGTTTCTTAAGGAAAGCGGTAGGTCCCAGCCAGCAGGGAAGCAGATACAGGGATAGGCCAGGCAAGCGGCAATTATCTAAGAATTCAGCCTCCTCTCTAAACTCGCCACCTCCAAAAAGGAGAATGCCCATAAGGTTGGACACGAGAAGGAAAAGGCGGCCAAAGTCATCACTACATAATTCCAGGCCAGCCAAGCGTTCGCCAGTGCAAGTGAGAGAAGGACGAGAAAATACGGCAATCCGAGAGGAGCCACCTACATCCGACAGAGTGAAGAGAACTTCGCCACAAGAA
>BMAW01096197.1:0-23591 GCA_019974015.1 Nephila pilipes
TATATATATATATATATATATATAATTAGAAAATTAAAAAAAGACGAGTTAACCCTCGTGGCTGAGGAATTAGGTTTGATAATTCCTGATGGAGCAAAAGTTGTTGACTTAAGAAATATTAATGAAAATTGTGACTTGTATATTAATGACATTGAATTCGTTCAAAATATCGTTGATTATATTATTGAGAAAAAGAACTCAATTAAGGAAAGAGAAATAATGAAATTAGAATCAGAGAAAATTAAACTGGCTCAATTGCAACAACAATCTGAATCAGAGAAAATTAAACTGGCTCAAGTGCAACAGCAATCTGAATCAGAGAAAATTAAACTGGCTCAATTGCAACAACAATCTGATTTATTAGAAAAGGAATTACAATTAGAAAACCTTAAAAAAGAAACTCGTCAAGATAAGTTAACTGATATAGATACCTTAAACAAAAGCACTGAAAATCTAATTAAAAGCGTTAAAACTTTAACGATTTCTGCGCCTACTCGAGTAGAATCTTATAATCTTTTCTTCCAATCAATAGAAAAAGCATTTAAAACAAAAAATGTGCCGGAAGAATTAAAAGCGGAAATACTATTAAATATATTAGGAGAAAAGGTATCAAATTTAATGGTTTATATGAAAGAGGAGGATATCAATAATTATGAAAAACTTAAATCTGTAATATTAAAAGAATACCAACCCACCCCGCAAGAGAGTTTAAATCAATTTCGCAATGCGCAAAAATTACCCAATGAAAATTTTGTACAATTCGCGTCGAGGTTATCTGCTAATTTTGAATATTATTGTCAATTGCGAAAAGTAAGCGATTTTAAATCGTTATGTGAATTGATTGTTTCGGATAAAATATTTAGTGACCTTGATAAAGAACTGAAAACGCACATAGCAATAAAAGAGGGTGAAGGGTATTTTAAACCGCAACAAATTGCGAGAGACATTGATATTTATCTTTCTTCCAGAGAGAAATCTAAATATGAGTCATCAATGAATGGAAGTAAAAGATATCCAATAATAAATAAAACAAAAAATCCATATAATTCAGGGTATCAGAAAGGGATTTCAAAAGTGTTTATTTCAGAAATAAAAAACTATAAATGTGTTATGTGTAAAAATGAGAAGCATGCGTTAAATTTGTGTCCGCGATTTAGGATGCTGTCAGTTCAAGATCGCATTGAAATACTTAAAATAAATAATCTATGCTTTAAATGTTTTGCTTCAGAATGTTGTGTTAAAAGATGTTCGAGTAGAAATTGCTTTTGTGGAAAACCACATCATAAAATGATTCATTTTTCGAGAAACGTCCACAACCCTAAAATAGAAATAAAAAAAATCTCAAAAAACGTCTGCCCGTGAAGGTCAAAATGAAGAATTTATGAATGTTTCCCCCCCCCCTTCCTGCGAACTCAATGAAAATATTGTAGCTAGCAGTTTCGCAAAGAGCAAAAAAATGTTTTATTGAGTACTGTTAGAGTTTTGATTAAAAATAAAAATGATGATTGGGAAGAAGCCAGGCGTCTGTTAGATGTTGGAAGTCAAACATGTTTAATAAGTTCAGAGTGTGCTAATCGTTTGCAACTTAAAAAAGAAAAAATAAATACTTTGATCTCGTGTTTAAATGATTCTTCAATGAATGTGAGTGGATGCGTTAGAACTACTATAGCGAATAAAAACAAAAGTTTTCACAAAGAATTAAAAATGTTAATAGTTCGGAAAATTACTGATTTAATTCCCCAAACAATACTTGATGTTAATGTTGAAATTTCAGATTCAATTCCGTTAGCTGATTATAATTTTAATGTCCCAGGAAAAATAGATATTTTATTAGGAGCAGAAATTTTTTATGAACTATTGAGGCCTGGACAAATATATACGCAAAATTCACGTTTGCTCTTACAAAATGCAGTGTTTGGTTATGTGGCTAGCGGTAGTGTAGATCAAGTTAGTGACACTAAGGTTCATTGCGGATTAATCCGAGAAGATGATTTAAATATAACGTTAAGGAAATTTTGGGAGATAGAAAGTGTCGAATCAGAAATATATAAAAGTAATGAACACGCGATTTGTGAGGAACATTTTGTTCGTACACATCGGAGAAATGAGGAAGGGAAGTATATTGTCACAATGCCCCTTAAAGAGGATCCTTCGTGTTTAGGAAATTCAAAGGACATTGCTCTCAAAAGACTCAAATCGCTGTGGGGTCGTTTTTCCAGAGACACTGAATATTTAACGTTATACAAAAGCTTCATGAGTGAATATTTGAAACTTGGCCACATGAGAGAAGTGGTGGAAGAAAAAGAACCTGATGTAGTGTACTATGCCACACATCATGGAGTGTTAAGACCCGAGAATACAAGTACAAAATTGCGCGTTGTATTTAACTGTTCCACATTGACCACTAATGGTAATTCGTTGAACTCGTTACAGTACAATGGTGGAGTCATCCAAGATGACTTATTTTCGATAATGATTTGGTTTAGAAAGCATGTGTATGCTTTGACAGCTGACGTGAAGATGATGTATCGAATAATACTCATAGAACCCAGTCAACACAAACTTCAAAGAATTTTGTGGAGTGAAACGCCCAATGAGTCACCTAAAACTTATGAGTTAGTTACAGTTACTTATGGAACTGTGAGTGCTCCTTATCTGGCAATGAGGACTTTGAAACAATTATCCATTGATGAAGAGAATAATTTTCCCATTGCATCACCTGTGTTGCGTGACAATTTTTACATGGATGATGTACTATGTGGAACTCAAACCTTAGAGGAGGCTCAAGAGTTGCAAAAACAACTTATAGTTATTATGCAAAAAGCTGGAATGCAACTTCATAAATGGTGCACAAACCATCCAGAACTATCACCAAGTGTCGATGGAAATTATAATTTCTCAAATCCAAGTGAAACCAAAACCTTAGGAGTTTCCTGGAAACCAGTGGAAGACTGTTTTTCTTTTCGAGTCAAAGTGGAGCTTGGGACTTCATACACAAAAAGGAGTGTGCTGTCTACTATTGCAAGATTATTTGATCCTTTGGGACTGCTTGGTCCAATTGTATCTAAGGCTAAAATATTCATGCAGAAACTATGGCGCTTAAAAATTGATTGGACTGACACATTCCAACTGCAGAATATCAAGAATGGCATAACTTTTTGGTTATGTTAGAAAACATCAATAACATTGATATTGAGAGACGAATTGTGATTGAAAAAGCTACCCAGATTGAAATCCATGGTTTCTGTGATGCTTCAGAACGTTGCTTTGGAGCAGTGATTTATTGCAAGTCTTTCAGCTCTACTGGTGAAACTATGGTTAGACTGGTGACTAGCAAATCTAGAGTATCGCCGGTGAAAAGCCTTACAATCCCAAGGCTGGAATTGTGTGCTGCAGTCTTACTATCAAAGTTAGTGAAATGAGTCCTGGCTGCAATGAAACTGGAAACAACAGTATTCTTATGGAGTGATTCCATGATAGTGCTTTCATGGATCCAAAAGGATCCAATGGATCTTAAAACATTTGTGCAGAACAGAGTTGCCATCATTCAAGAGAACACATCCATAAACCAGTGGGGTCATGTGTCATCTGAACAGAACCCAGCAGATATCCTTTCACGGGGAGTGGACCCTGATAAATTGGTCAACAATAGAATGTGGTTCAAAGGTCCCACATTTCTATATAACAGTGTTTATCCAAAGCAAACAATCTCTGTGTCCAAAGAATGTGAGGAATTGAAAGCAGAATTTAAAAACTGTCAGTGTGACGAGTTTAAAGAAAAATTATCTGCTTTTAATGTGACTGTTAATAATTTTATTCATAGTATTCTTAATTTATAACTGTTCTTCGTATTTTTAGTTATATAACTGTTCTTCGTATTTTTAGTTATGTTTTCAGGTTCATAAATAATATACAAAATCCTTTGTACAGATTATCTGTTCCACTTGAAGTAAATGAACTCAATCTTTCAGAAAGTGTTTTAATTAAAATGGTTCAAAAGGAGGAATTTTCAGCTGAGATTAAGTGTCTCAAGCAACAAAGGGGTGTTCTTCCAAAGAGTAAGTTAAAATCCCTAAATCCATTCTTAGATGCTGATGGAGTCATGAGAGTTGGAGGACGCTTGGGTAACTCAGGTTATAATTTTTCTAAGAAACATCCTGCTATTATGCCTAAAAATCACAAATTGACTTTATTAATTATTGATTATATTCATGTTAAATATTTTCATGTAGGAGCATCAGCATTACTTAGTTATGTGAGAGAAAAGTTTTGACCTTTAAGTGGTAGATCTACCTGTAGAAAAATTGTTAATAAATGTATAATTTGTTTTAAAGCTAATCCAGTTATTTCATCTCAAATTATGGGTGACCTGCCTAGAGACCGAGTAAGACCAAATTTTCCATTTAATTGTGCAGGTGTGGACTTTTGTGGTCCATTTTTCATAAAGTGTAGAAATCAACGTATGGGTATTTTACATAAGATTTATGTTTGTATTTTTGTGTGTTTTGTTTCCAAAGCTGTACATTTAGAAATGGTATCAGACCTTAGTTCAGGGGCTTTTATAGCCACATTAAAGAAATTTACGCCGCGGTAAAAGTGCTAAATTATATTCTGATAATGCCAAAAATTTTCAAGGTGCGAATAAGGAAATTATGAGACTTCATAAAATGGTTCAGGATCCAGACAAAGAGTTGGCTGCTTTTTTTGCTAGTGAAGGTATTGAGTGGAAATTCATCCCACCTAGATCCCCAAATTTTGGCGGACTTTGGGAAGCCGCAGTAAAAGCCTTTATATATCATTTTAAACGAGTTGTTAGTGGTGCTAATTTAAATTATGAAGAATTTTTAACTGTAGTTACGCAGATTGAAGGAATTCTAAATTCGAGACCCCTCTGTCCTTTGTCTGCTAATGAAGATGATCTTGAAGTTTTAACCCCCACGCATTTTCTGCTAGGACGAACTATAACTGTTATTCCTGAACCAGATTTTTCAAATACAAATGATTACAGACTTAAAAATTGGCAAAGATTAATAAAATTAGTACAATTAATCTGGAAAAAGTGGCATCGTAATTACTTAAGTCAGCTTCAGCAGCGAAATAAGTGGAGATTTGAAAAAAATAATGTTCAAATTGGCGATTTAGTATTACTAGTTGAAGATAATATGCCAGCACATAAATGGCTATTAGGCAGAATTATTGATGTATTCTTTGGAGATGATAAAAAAATTCGTGTAGTTCAAATAAATACTCAATTTGGTGTATTAAAGAGATCTGTCTCAAAAATTTGTGTATTACCTGTGTCTGAATAATATATGTAAACATATGTATTTTTCTTAATGATAATTGTAAATATTAATAGTGTATTTCTTTGAAAGTATTGCCATATTCATTAATTGTGTGTTGTGTTAAACTGAGATTTTCATATAATTTAATAGTGTTCTTTTTGCTTGTTTGCTGATTATTATTGAATATGTATCTTAAAATTTTGTGTAATTTGTGAAATAGTGTTTTACATACAATGATTGAATGTTTAAACATGTCAATGGGGGACGGTATGTTAACGCTTGCATGCGCTATCACCGCGCCACCTGTAAATGAGGAGTTTGGTAACTGTGATTCTAACCGTAACTGAGACAAGAGCGGGAAGCGCTCATCGTGTATTCAAGTGAAGTGTAAGACGAGCTATCTGTGAAGGAACCATGTGCAGGTGTCTTTTGTGAATTATTCAAGAGATATTTAATACAGTGCACTAAGTGAGTACTTATTGTGCAAATGACCTATGGAAATTTAATATTGTGTAGTGAAAGATTCAAACATAATGTGTTTTAATTTCGGTTTGAAATACTTGAACTGAGTATACTTTTACCGTTGGAGGAGACTGATTAGTATTATTTTGCGCTAACTACCATTCATTATTGAATGCGCTTAAACCTTTCTATGTAAACGTCAATATTCCTGTGAAAGTGTTTGAACACTAAGACAAGTGACAAGATTTTAGGTAAGAACTTGTATTTTTTCGTAAATTTCAACATTATGGATGAGAAAAGTAATGAATGTCACTTGTGCAAAAAGGTATATTCCTCAAAGAAATGGTTTGAGAGGCATTTAACAATTCATTGCAAAGAAAAACCTTTTACTTGCAATAAATGTGAAAAGTCGTATTCTTCAATGCTTGATCTGACACGACATCGGTGTTTTTGTGCACGGCAAGTACCATATACTTGCGAAATTTGCGGCAAATCATTTTCTTATAAGTCTACTTTAAATAAACACTTACTCTTTCATTCGAATGAGAGATCTTATTCGTGCCCAATATGTTCTAAAGCTTTTTCACAAAGCTCTGGATTAAAAATTCATTTGCGTACTCACACAAAAGAGAAACCTTATGTTTGTGACATTTGCCAAAAAAGGGTTTCTACTAAAGATGGTTTGAAAAAACATTACCGTATTCATACAAAAGAAAAGCCTTATATTTGTGAAGTGTGCAAGTGCAATTTCCGTCATAGTGGTTCATTGACACGCCATTTGCGTATTCATACTAAAGAAAGACCGCATGTTTGTGAAATTTGTTACAAGGCCTTTTCTGATAGGGATGCCTTAAATAATCACTTTCTTCTTCATACAAATGAAAGACCTTACATTTGTGAATTCTGCATGAACTCCTTTAGTAAACCTTGTTTTTTAAAAATACATTTGCGCATCCACACTAAGGAAAAACCTTATGTTTGTGAATTTTGTATGAAATCTTTCAGTCAAATTGGTCATCTAAAAACACATTTGCGCATCCATACGAAGGAAAAACCTTATGTTTGTGAAGTTTGCAGTTACGCTTGCAGTACCGCAGGTGCGCTAAGAAGCCATTTACGTATTCATAGCAAAGAAAAGTCTTACGTTTGTGAATTCTGCAAAAAATCTTTCCCTCGAAGTTGTAATTTAAAAATACATTTGCGCATACATACAAAGGAAAAACCTCATATTTGTGAATTCTGCAACAAATCTTTCACTCAAAGTTGTACTTTAAAAACACATTTGCGCATCCATACTAAGGAAAAACCTTATGTTTGTGAATTCTGCAAGAAATCTTTCAGTCAATTTGGTACTCTAAAAACACATTTGCGCATCCATACTAATGAAAAACCTTATGTTTGTGAAGTTTGCAATTACGCTTGCAGGAACGGAAGTGCTCTTAAAACCCATTTACGTATTCATACCGAAGAAAAGCCTTACGTTTGTGAGTTCTGCAAGAAATCTTTCAATGAAAGTAGTAGTTTAAAAAGACATTCGCGCATCCACACTAAGGAAAAGCCTTACGTTTGTGATTTCTGCATGAAATCTTTCACTCAAAGTAGTACTTTAAAAAGACATTCCCGTATCTGTTCTGAAGAGATGCCATCAAGATTTTGATAATTGTATGTTTTCATTCTCTCAAGTCTGTCTTTTCATAAGTCAATTATTCACCAAAAGGAATTAACATATTTTCATCTATTCAACAATTATACTTTTGGATCCCGGATATTTCATGTAACCATGTACGACATTCAAGGAATAAATTTTAATTAGTAACATTTACAGCAATAGTTCAGTGATAGATACAAATATTTTTAGTAGGTTTTGATGGAAAAGTTCTCCGAATTTCATGAAATATGTTAGAAGAAAATAGCGGTATGATGATGCATTGAGTATTATGGACTTGACTCAAACATTTAGACGAATTCTGATAATATTAAGAAGGAAAATATTAAACTAACGCAGGTGAAATATGATTCATTTCATTTTATAGACATTTCCCAATAATTTGGAAGAAATATTTTGGATCGTAGTGATAAAATGTTTTAGTTAAGAATTTTATTACGAAATCTCAATCTCTTACGTTAGGCTCATATTATTAGTAATTTACATTTTTTTTTAACCTTTTTATAAAATTAATAAATATTTGTATTCTAAAACACTAAATAAAGACTTACTTGCTTTAAATCTTTCACTCTGGAGTGTTTTTATTGTAAATCATAAAATGTATAGTGTTTTTAGTGTTGATGAGTATCTAATAATTTTTCAATTTCTATTTAATGTTTTTGTATATATAATGTGCTTTTTCGATTGTTCTTCAAATTTGTAAATGTATGTAAGTGATAGTGATATATTCGATTTAAATCATAATGTGAAAAGTTGGAAAGTTTGTAAGAAATATTTTGTAAATCGTAAACTAAATACTTATTTGTGCCTTTAATATAGGTAATTATTAACTACTCATAATTATATGTATTCAAATGCAATTAAATATTTTAATTCAAATAATATTTCAAAATTATATTTATAATATACTATTAAACAAATACTTCGAATTAATTTTTAAACCCTCTTTATTTAAAATTATCATTTTTTTTAAAGCAAACTAAATTTTGATAAAAATCAACCAGATTTGTTGCAATACATTTCAAGCAAAACGCAACATCCCTAAACTTGTGATGTTGCATTTTGAAAAAAGAACCACTTTGATACATGAGAAATATATATACTGCTGAGCTCAATCATGACTTTAGAGTTATTCCACTGTCGCATGGGTTAATAGAATGAAGTAAAAATATTTATTTCGAATTTCAGTACACGATATTAATTTTTACGAAATGATTAATTTGTATAATTTTTTTTAACTAAATGTACATACTTTCAGTTTTTTAACAATCGAAATACTATTAATTAAGAATATTTCAAATCTATTAAATTTGGATAGATTTAAAGACTTTTATAAAACAACAATTTGTGATTTTCTTATTCCAACGGTCTCATGCGTTTACGGTAGATGAAGTGTCAGCATTAATATATATCATAAATAGCTTTGTTTCTATCGAGTCTTACGTTCAAGTCCAAATGCAACGATAGACCAGTGGTCATTCTAGCCTGCTGAAGTCCAGGCGTGGTTCTAGAATCGTTGATTCTGATATCATTAAAAATCCACTGATGTGGCGGAGAAAAAGCTCGTTGAAGTTTTCGAAATTTCAAGTCTTTCCAGTTTGCTGAAGAATGGAGATGGAGGTAAAAACTCAAGTATTGTCTTTATCATATGACTAAGTTTGAAATTTATCTTTTACGATGCCAAGAACCCAAGTGTTGATAACGACGTTGAAAACAATCAGTCGATCACGGTTATCAAATTATAATTTTTTATACTCGAATGAATTTAAGCATTGGATAACTGGACAATTTCTTTAGTTGGCTTTTAGATGAAATTTTTAGGAGAAATTTAAAATATCCTTGTATCATTTAACTCCAAAGTGATTTATAATATAAATATTTTAATAAACAATAAATGGTCACGAATTCAATAATGACGTTCTTTCATTCGAGATGTAGATTGGCGCCATCTGTTACTACAAAGATATCCTTCATGTTGCAACTGGGCTTTTTGAGTCTCCAAGAATATACGCCGGTAAGGTGAGGAAGCTTAAAAAAAAGGTTGCCTCCAATGGCTTATCTTCTTCAGGTGAGTACGGACTATCCGGACATTAGTGATTGTTTTCTCTCCCATAGGGTTTACACTGTTTCCTAAACAAGGGTGACATTAGCGATCCTTCATTTTTTTCTACCTTTCCTTCTTTTCACGTAATTTTTTTGGGGTGTTTTTTACTTCAAGTTTACATATATAAACTTTATTCGCTTTACACTCACTTCTTGCCATGTTTGGCGAACGGCTTCATTTTGTTTTTACTTCTTAAAAAGTACTATTGTTCTTTCATTGAAACATCTGGATCGCAGTTACATCTTGTTTGACGCAGCAAGGTCGAATCTGGCTCTTCCGCCATTAAACTCCACTGTTAATTACACACTTACATTAGAGAAGAGGGTTTATTTCAGGTATCTTTCTCGTCATTTTACAGAGGTTCAAAGTCACTAAGCTCCCAATTCTTTATTATTATCTTTTTTAATGCTTGCACAATATGTAATTTCAAAATTTTAAATTATTTATATATCAAACACATCTTAAAACAGTTTTCAAAACATTGTGATGCAATGATTGTTTGTGATATATTTTGTACTGGATTTAGGTTCCCTGCGTATAAAAAAATTATAGAATTTGCAAAAACTTAAATGATTTTTTTCCTTTTTTTTTCTCTCACTGTTTACTTTAATATTATATATTTATACATTTAATGTACGTTATCTATTAGAAAATGGAAATAAAATATTTTACGTGTAGAATTTGTGTTCACAAGTGAGAAAACAAAGTCTCTGAAACCCAGCAGGTAGACAAAGAATGATATGCAACTTTCAGAAAGACAATTCATCGGGAGCATTAATTGATCCACGACATTTTCAAATCGAGCCTTTCTTTATAATTTTATACAATGATTTGTGTTGTTTGTTTCTCTCTCTCTCTTTTTTTTTTTTAATTAGATTAATATGAAGACAATATCTAAAATCAAGCATTCGGTTTTTTTTTCACATATAATGGTAATTTTTCTTAAGTTAAAAAATAATTGAAAATGAATGATAAATATCTGGTTTAATAACAGAGCATGCAATATATTCTTTTTTATAAATCTGTGGTATAGTGCATTGCTACTAAAAACATCTTCTTCTTTGTTCACTATATATCATTAAAGAAAGATTAGATTCAGTCCAATATATTAGTAAGTTAAAGATCAACTAAATTTTTCATTATTTACTGTTAGTTAAATAAAAACACTTTTTTTTTAAAAAATAAATTTCACCTATGGATTTAGCATATGAAAGTATTTACTTTAAATTAATAGTTTTTCAAGTCCTAGTGATGACGTGTAGCCTAGTGTATGCAGCTATTTCGCGGCTGGTAGTTTTGATGATGCGTAAGAATTTTGTAAATTAACGTAAAATTATAAACTAAACAATGATACTTAAAATAAGTCTTTAAGACCAATTTGTAGATGTAGTATTTTTCTGAGAAGCTTCAGCATTACAAATTTATTTGTACAAAGTGTCGATTTAATAAAAAATTCGTCTCTTTTCATAATTTAGTACTCTACTAACTTGAGAAATTCAAAAAGTGTCTTTTTTTCCGATACAGAAAATGAATACTTAATCTTGGACATCGTTCAGAAGACATGTTTTCAGTTCAAGTTTGAGAAAAATATTTTGCTAGAGGATTCCATCTGATTTGAGAAGAATCAGCTCATGCTCAGTATTTAAATGTTATTCACTACGCCTGATAGTTCTGCCTGGGAGGACTTTGGCCAGTCAGATGAATGTTGCATTACGGCTACACTATGAGTTCTTCGTGACATCGGGAAGCTCTAACCCACGACTTCGATGAAACTACCCACCCACGAGGGTTCGTCGACTCATAAACATACATAGGTCTTGCGCATGATACAAAAATATACATGTATAGAATAAATCACTTCCGGGTGCGATCAACAAAACAAAGCAAAATAAATTAATACCACCTATAAGACTTTAGCATAAAAGAATTGAGTACTATTATTGAAAAAAAAATGTTTTAGCTATTTTTAGACATTTTTATAATCTGATTCTTTGCTTTTCAGTATCCGGTTGATCAATGTGTGATGTATTTGTGGAAACAACAAGGATTTATATTTGGCTGTAATAAGGCCTTTTTTTGCTCATGGTCTGATTCAGTGCCTTTGTTTTCGTTTGTTTCATCTGTTTTTGTGCTCAAACCTGGTAACTAAATTCCATGTCGGCGAATGCTGAGTTGATGCACATGAAATCTGAACGAGGTAGCAAGTTACTATGAACTTGGAAATTTGGAGATGTGATTCTAACGGTCATCCTGGTCATTTTGAAGGGGCGTTGAATTCTGAAGAGTTCTGTGGCCATTAGGAGAGCTTCTTTTTTTACTTGCTCAGTGCCTCATTAATAAACAATGGAAGTAGTGGTCAATCTTCCACGGTATTATAAATTTGTAAGATTTATGTGAGAATTTGAGAGAGAGATAGAAAGATAGGAATATTTGAAGTTGATCTGAAAATAGTAAAACCTTTTCTTAGTAACTTACAACTGGAAGATTTAATAAAGGCAAATCAGATGAACTTTCACACAATGAAGGCTGGCGATGTATAGTTACAAGAAGAGGTAAAACAATTTTTGGCTCCATCAACAGACTTACTCAAAGACTTTTATCTTTAGAAGTCATCGCGTCGACAATTCGTGGACGAATTCTAAAACACACAAAAAACCGTAGTAATAGAATTTCTTACTCGGGCCAGTTATGGTATCTCCTGAGGCGTTAAGACTTTCCATAGCGATGAATAGTGTTTGAGTTTTAATCGACGATAAGGTTAGAAGATGGAGGATGTCTCAAAATGTTTACAGCATGCCTTCGCAGGCACTTTTCCGATAATTGAATAACTTTTTTTGATTGACAACACTCCGTGACACACGGTGTTTATGCCGTGACTATCTGCTGTCTGTAGCAACATGGGGCTGTGTTTGCATTTAGTCATCAGGCGATTATGAGGAGAATTTGTGTCACTTGTGAAACGCTTCTCAGAGGATGAATTACCCTACGACTGCTATCACTTCTAAATGTACTTAATCGTATTAGGAATAAACATATACTTTTTTTCTTATTCAGCAAACCAATTTTTTTTATTTGAGTGTTTTTACTTATGACGTTATTACGAACTCATACTGAGAATAAATTTTACTACAGGGGTAAGCGAGAATCTTAATCAAATTGACTCTTTATCCTCGTTTTCAAGAACTAATTATAATTTTAAATGTGGCGCAAGTTGATCAATTGCATATGTTTCTATTGCTTTTCATTCTGTGTATATATCTCTGTTAAATTTAGAATCACATTTCGAAAGATTAGACACATTTTAAGTAAGTTTTTTTTAAAAAAAAGTTTTGTTAGTAATTAATTTTATGAAATACTTTTAAGAATATTATTTCAGATAAGTTATGAATTATATGGTCATGCAGATGGTATCTCAATGAAAATAACATTCCTGAATAAAATTGAAAGCCTTTTACAGTTAAAATATGAGACATTAGTTACATAATTTTTTTGTGGAAATTGGCAAAGTGTTTATACTCATAATAATAGTGTTTTTCCTAAAAAAGTAATAAATTTTCAATTTGTTGGTTGTTTGGTGTGGCCTTCCCCTCAGGTGGGACTTTGATAATTTAATTTAATATATAATGCCACATCAACAGAAAGACAAATTCTAATATTTTAAAATCTATTTATTTTACACGATTAATTTATTTACATTATTTACAATGCTAATAATATCCTTTTCTAAACTAGCTCAACATTATAACGATGATTCTCATCGATCATATTCAAAAAACAAAGCTGATTCATTTGGCTATTCATAAACGTGTCATACAGCATCAGAAACTTCCTATAACAGCCGAAGACTCTTGCACCATCTGTCAAGCATCAAAGCTTAGCAGTCGAATCTGTCAACATATGACGTTGACGTTGAATTGGCCCTCACGCAGAGCCGCCTTGAACGCTGTATCGATATTATTATTGCAAACTTTGCTTTTGATGGAATTCTTGCTGTGAGATGAGTATCCAGAGCAGGCACCGATTGTTGATAGTGGGAGTGGTAGAAGTGGTGACTTGGAGGTATGATTTCTCGGTCGGAAACTTGGGAAGAAGCGAGTTCTTCTGGTGGAGGGTGGAGAACCTTCTATTGGCTGTCACTTGACTGCTTTATGGTCGAAGAGGGTGGGAGTGTTGCATTGGTTGGGCGTATGTGGATATAAAATGTACTGTGTTCATTTGTTTTGTTGGTTTAAAGTAAGTTCTTGAAATGTATGTTAAAAATTATTAAGGTGGGTATAGAATCTAGAGTACAGTGCAGGGGGTCTTTTTTTGTATTAAAATTAGGGTGTGTAGTTTTCTGGGTTTTGTTGATATTGTTGAGCTGTTTTCTAGTGAGGCTAAAAATTTTTATTTTATTTTTGAATAAAGAAAGTTTTAAAGATGAAATTTTTATTGCTGGCCTTGAAATTTCACGTTATTTGTTATTATTACCATCTGTGGAGTTTGTGATCCTTCTAATTGTGGTGTTTTGGAATTTTATTTCATATGTGAATTTAATGTTTGATTTTGCACATACACTTAATGTATAATTATTAGAACCAAAAAACGGCGGCTTAACATTAACAATTCATTTTACAAGCAAATTAAGAATTAGATGCTACATTTAGCTTCCGAATTCGCGTGTGTATTATGTATAATGTTGTTTCCAGGTAATGTTTTGTCTAGAATTAAACCTAGATATTTAGTGCTCTGAGACATATGTTCCGTGAAGGAGTGGGTGGTGGGGTGTTTGTATTTCTTTTTTCTGGGAAGAATAAAACCGCTGCCATTTTGATTATTCTGTCAACATATCTAATAGATCTCTTTATATATATTCAGAATCTTGCATTCATTGCACCGTCAATGACAGTTGAAATCGGCAATCAATGATAAACAACTTCATATGACGTAACCAGAAAGAAACACCGTCAAATACAAATTCCCGTTCGTGTGCCAGATGCGTGAAGCGTCATATCCGGAAACGTATTCCACTTGATTACCGCGATATGAAGGCAACAATTTATTTTGTAATACATTTTATAAATTGCGCTTATTTTTGTAATATCCATTTAAATTATAAAATTTATTGTATTTAGAAAATATGAAATGAAACTTTAATTGCGTAAAACGTTTCAATGTGGAGTAATTGTTTTAAATGTAAACCAATAAATGTCGATTTTGTCAGTTGTGAATGTATTTAATATAAGTTTTCGTTGTATCAAAATGTGTGTTTGGTGAGCTTCGTTGGGCGTTATCCGTAAATAATTCATGGAATGTTACCGTTCGAAATTCTTTTAACTTGTATTTACTGTGGTGGCAAAACAACTATATCAAGTTGGACGGCAAATTAGATTGAAGAGGTTTTGAAAATGTAGTTCTGGTACTATGATGTAATACATTTAATAACAGTTACCTCGGATTTAATTAGTAACCCCGCAATACATTTAATAACAGTTCCTGTCTTGTTACGTTGGTGATCTGCTGTAGTTAACGACGTTAGCGCTCAATCACCCGCAAATACCGCTTTCTCAGTATCAGCGCTTTCATACGTGCGCTCACTTTCGGAGAATTGGTCTGAATCTGCTACTGATCAGAGGGGGGGGATTGTGTTGTGTCTTAAAAGTAGGCCTTTGATAGTTGAATTTAATATTAATGCCACATCAACAGAAAAAAGACTAATTCTATTATTTAAAATCACCAATTTTATTTACAACACAGCCAAAAGTCTCATCACAATCTAATCAGATCTCCTTTTATATATCTTCGGGAATTTGCATTCGACCTGTCAACTTGACGATTTACAAATCGGCATCAATGTAGAAAACAACTTCATGACGTAATACAGAAAAAACACCGTCGAATGCAAATTCCGATTCATCGCCAGTGCGTGATTGACATCATATCAGAGAAAACGCGTAATTTCGTGTTACCGCGATATGACAACAATTGGCCGCCTCTCATCGGGCGTGTTACAAAAGAATGCAAATAACTTTCATGCAAGTACATCAAATCTAAAATTGCCTACAAAACTCACTTTTATTTATATGGCCACGAAATAATTTGATATACCTTTATATTATCATACACAGCATTTGAATTGCAACTCCCCCAGCATTACATCGTAACGCATTCCGCCTCTTGAGTGGACTAAGGAAACCCACTTTACGTTGCCTTGATGTTCGCTTCGTTAGATCGAGCATCGGTGGAAATAACTTCGTGAAGTAAAACTGGGATTTTAAAGTCTTTAACTATCAACCTTTAAAAATTTTTTAAATTATTTCTTGTGTTATAATACCAGAGCAAGTAATTTTTTACCACTGAGTAAAATTCTGGGTCATAGGGATTTTTGTTGCCTCACAGTAAGCTTGCTTTGCGTGTTCCTAGATCTTAACCTTTACCATGCTCATTACCCACTATACCATGTGGTATATAACTTCCGGGTCGAGGTACAGCTTTTCCGAAACCAATTTATTTATTTCATACTTGGAGGAATGGTTGGATCGAATTACTTTGATCAGAAATTTTGGTTCTAGCTAGATGTTAATTAGGTGGCAACCTCTTTGGTTTATCTCTGTAACCGGTTTTCTATCTCTGCATCGGCGTTCGGTTTCATCATCCACCAACCATTTTCACAATATAATTAAATTTCTATTTACGTATCTTCCTACCTACCGTCTCATATATTTTTACATTTATGGTTTTCGATAACTTTATTCTTTCAGAATTAAGAAAACTACTTACTGATATCCTCTGCAGAAAGGTATACCCCTAATAATATTCCTTTTTCAGCGCATATCTAGCTTTTCTCCCTATAACTGTTGATCGAAAGTTCTTAAAAAAATGTCGTACGGTTGGAACCATACAATTCAAACAGGGTTTTTCTCGGAATAACATGCGTTGCTGTTCCAAACGTAAATAAAAGCATAACTGCCTCACCAATTTTTCCTCTCTAATTTCGAATCCCCTAAGCATAAGTTCGTACTGCATCCATTGCTGTTAGATTAAACATTCAACAACTCAATTCTGTTCTAGGTATATACGGTCGTTCTTTTCTCATGTTTGTTGCTATCTTCTAAGAACCTTTCTCAAAATCCTAGACAGGGTCCAATTCAGTGAATGGCAACAATTTTGTTACAAACCAAATCTCGGCTCTATTTTTAAATTTTATAAAACTACTGAAAACTTCCATTTTCCCCTCGGTAAGTATACAAGCTTTTCAGAAAAATCATCTATGATGGTTAAAAATATCGATTACCGCCTCTTCTTGATGTAGTTTGGTCGGACCGCCACATCAGATATTAAAAAAAGTTCTAAGGTTTCCTGATCTAATCTTTTCCTATTGGTTTAAAATAAAACCCTTTAGCTTTTCTGATTAAACATGACTCGCAGTTTAATTCTTGATCTTTCAATACGTCCTCTAACATTCTTTACAGTCTTTAAAATATAAATCACCATGTGACAATAACGTTTATACCATAATTCCGAACTGTTCTCCGAAGAGATCTGATTTATTTCTTCCGTTTACTAATTACCGCTCTTTACTTACCCATTTTCGGATAATCTTTCTGCTTTATAATTACGCTTTTTTACCCATTTTCGGATAATCAGCTAACACATAATAAAGACCATTATTTCGTTTGGCCAAAAAAACAGCTTTCTACCCTCTTTGAAAAAATGTCAATTCTTGTTCTTCCTACGAAATAGGATCACTCACTTCAATGGGTGGCCCATAATCAAATTATGTCAGAAGCCTGGGTGAATACAAAACATCGGTTAAGTAACTAGTTTGAGTCCTCTTTGATTTTTACAATCAAAAGTTATTCCCCTTACCGAAACTTCACAGGTCATTCCTTGGTACTTTCATTTCTACCCCAGGGTCTGGTTGAAATCGTATGAAAGCAGATGTTATTTACAGAAGTAGAACTTGCAGCATTATGACCACGGTATTGTCAGTATTTGTTCCCAAACAGCTTCTGCCAATAAACAAACGGGGTTAACACCTTAACCTGATTCCTAATAATCTTAATCTACAGTTTCCTGGCAAAATGGCCCATTTTCCCTGATTAAAGCTGCTTTACATTTTAGTTTATTCTTGGGATTTTCTAGCTGACTATTTAAATTCCCTTTTGCTGATCTTTATGCTTCTATCTTTGCTTTTAATGAAGATGGTTTTCCACTAATACCTTCCATAACGCTTGTTTCAAATTTCTATACATTATCTTGTTTCAGAAACGTTTTAGTGGTTATCTGACAACAATTCATTCAAAACATTTTGTGAAAGATGCACTAGAGTCCACAACGATAAGTCTGGAATTCCATTATTGCTCCGGTAGTCCGTTAATCAATTGGAATAGGAACATACTCGATGAGTCGACCGGCGGACAACTGCTGTATGATAGTCCTCAATCTCGCGCCATATAGTTGATTCCTTCTATAGATTGAGATGGCACTGAAAAAACACTCAGTCAGTTCCACAGACCATGGCTCTTGAACTTGACCAATGTCTTGATCTTCTGCTCAGCATCTCCGGAGTGCTTAGTAGCACCTTCAGTAGGCAGGGCGAAAAAATCCTATCTACATTTTAGGTAGATGGAGTAGAGCTCGTATCTTCTTTTTTGCTGCACTTCTGGATCTTCTTTGACTTCTTTTCTTGGCAGGCATCGACATCTAACTGAACATCTTGGTGAAACACTGTCCGCAGATCTTTCCATTAATGATCTTAGTCCTCTTTCCAGGTAGCATAATTTGATGCATTCAAAGCATCAATTTGATACTCATACAAAGCTTACAGTAGTGATTGAGTTAATTTACTCCTGCTAATGTTGGTGGTATTAAAATAATTTTAAATGCAGTACCAGTGAATCTACTGTCCATAACTCTGTTGATTCTTAAAAGAATAGGCCTTTGATAATTTAATATTAATGCCACATCAACAGAAAAAGACTAATTCTATATTATAAATCCTAATTTTATTTACAACACATTATTAATCAGTCTGTCACAATCTAATCAGATCTCCTTTATATTCTTAGGCTGAAATTGCATCGTGCAACTAACTGACAGTTACAAATCGCATCAATGAAAAACAACTGATGACTGTACATGGAAAAAAACACGTAGATGCAAATTCGAAATTCCATCCATAGATGCGTGAATGACGTCATGTATCGGAAAAGTGAATGCTTCACGTGATTACTGCGATGCAACAGCGATGTTGACACATCCCATACCTCCCCCTTTTACAAAAAAACGTCCACTACAGGTGGTCTGTAAACACATGAGATAACAGTTGAAGATAATTCAGAGAATTATTGATAAAAATATACCATTCCCAATTTGTCAACTTAGCTTCCGTCTATTAATAGTTTGAATTAAATTTCATCCTGGAATCAAAACCTTTTATACGAATGCGCAACTACACAGACACAGAAAAAAAATATTTTGGCAAATCAGTTCACATTTATTCGGTTGTGTTTCTATAAAAATGTTATATTTTATTTGGTGTGCCTGTGTGTGCTGACAGATCAGTTTGTCTCTACTCAGTTTCTCAAAACACAAACAAATGGACTGTAATTAAATTAAAATTTATTAAATTGCAATGAATAATCAATCAAAGCCTAAACACAGGTCAGGCGACTTCACAAAAGTGTTGTCATATCTGGTAATCAAGTTGGAATTACGTTTTCCGATATGACGTTCCACATCTGGCAATGGAATCAGAATTTGCATTCGACGTGTTTTTTCTATTTCGTCATATGAAGTTGTTTTCATTGGATGCCGATTTTTAACTGTCGGTCGACGGTGTCGTCTGAGATTCGAATATATATAGGAGATAGCACTTTGTAGATCGAGGATGATGAGACCAGCTGAGACTTCTTAACTTCTTGGTCTGACGGAGTATGAGTACCTTTTGGCTTATAGGAGTGTTGTCATATCACTTGGTAATCGCATAGAATTGTTTTCGTCGTGGTCATCTCACACTCCTGGCAATCGAATCAAATTTCATTCACGTGTTTTTCTATTTACCTCATATGAAGTTGTTTTCATTGGTATCCGTTTGATAGTCTTAAAGTTGACGAGTATCGATACCAATTCCAAAGATATATAGAAGTCTGAATTAGATTGTGGGAATTTTGGCTAATATGTGTTGTAAAATGAAATGGATTTTTAAATAATTGTGTCTTTTCTGAAACATTGTGGCATTAATATTAAATTCAATTATCAAAGGCCTACTTTTTTTTAAGGAAGGCCAACAGGAAGCTCTTTTTGGATGCTGTATGACAGCTGTTTATGAATAGCCAAATGAACTGGGGCTTCTTGCTTTTTGAATATGATCGATGAGACCATCGTTATAATGTTGGAGCTTTCGGTTTAGAAAGTGATATTAGTATTGTAAATAATGTAAATAAATAATCGTTTAAAATAAATATAGATTTTAAAATATTAGAATTTGTCTTTCTCTGTTAATGTGGCATTATATATTAAATTAAATTATCAAAGGCCTACTTTTGAGGAAGGCCAACACAAAGAACCATAAAAGAAGACACTCGTCTCTGCTGATGTTTACATCTTGATCGGAGCGAATATCAAAGGTCGCGCATGCGCAATAGACATCTGGAACATGTAACACTTGCAAGCGCGCAAGGATATATATAAAGTGTACTTCCGAATATTAGACGATTCATTGATAATTCGAGAATACCTTTTTTTCCCCCTTCCAAAATATCTCCAAAATTAAAATCACGTGAGCAAGTAGAAAAGAAAAAGAAATGTCCAGAATTGTTTGAGAACCCCACTGAAAATGTAAGTTTGATGAATAAAATAGATATTCATCTTCCGTTTATATTTTTGGAAAAGTATTACTTACGGCCGGTGGGGCCACCCTTTTCCATACCATGTGCCGTTTTTTTCACAGATGAGTTCATATGCATCGTATAGCTTTAGTACTTTTTAAAACATCGTATGTTCATGGTTACGGGCAGGTTAATATAAATTAATATAAAATCTGCTTCGATTAGGGGAAGAAAATGGATAACTTAATCATACAATTAAATTAATTTATGCCACTTTAATGAAGCACCAATCTACAATAGATATATAGTATCTCCTATACAAGAGGATGATCGATTCGTGAGGATGTAAAACCTCCCAGAGTGTCGTTGGACGATGATAGCACGGGACCACTGTTATTTAAACATAGAGCGATATCAGCTTGGAACTCGGATTTGTCAATTCTCTCTGCTTGCCAGAAAGAGTTATGGCGCTTGCTGTGTTTAACGACTTCTTTATACAGAAATAGTAATGTCTATAGACATATAACTAACTTTTTAAAATAAATTAATTATTGTATGTAAACCTACATCTATATTAAAACACATAACAATATTTTTGGATTTCGCTAGTTCTTTTAATGTTTATTGCTAAAATAGATACTCATTGCAGAAGAGAATTCTTCAAGCTTGAATAATTTATTTCGGACCTTCTTTCGGTTTAAATGAATTTAATTGATGAAAGGGCTTGTTCACATATGTATGTCGTTCTAAAGCGATTTATATAGTTTTTTGCATATTTTCTTAGCTAAGGTTAATGTTCACGTGGTAATCAACGACAGAAATTATTTATGTGAGAAGCATTTTTGTGCACGCACACTCACTCACACACAGATATATATATACTGTTCCTTTCCTAGCAGCGAATATGATAGCTTGGTGGCGATGATCGCGGATTTGCTGTTGGTGTTTTTTTTCCCGTCATGGGTTCGCGCCCTGATATCACCAGCCCCCTTTCCTTGAAGCTTAGCTGATTCACATTATATCTGTCCGAGATCTTCAAGTGAAAAAAAATTGTTCAAAGTTATTAGGTTCTTCGGTAACGGCTCTCGTGTTGATTCTGAGTTCGACTTCGATACCCAATCACTTTTCTTTCTTTTCTGCATCATTTCAGCCGTACCTCAACACAACGTTATTAGAGATTTTCAATTATTCCTTCTTCGCATGATACCAGAGTTTAATGTCTATCCAGGCAGAACTATTTTAACTATTGTCTATCATCAAACTATTTGATTTTCTTTCAATCAATTTACATTTTTGCAACTTACAATTGTCAATAAAAACTCATCAAACGAAAGATGTCTTCTGTAAATGAGGGAAAATCCACCTGTCTCCCTGTCAATAGCCTAATGTTGAGCACCTTCTTGATTTCCGGAAGAAGTCGGATTCATGAAAATGCTTGATCATATTTGTATATCGTTCCAAAGCGACTTAAATAGTTTTTCGCATATTTTCTTAGCTCTGGGTACTGTTCATATGGTAATCAACGAAAAAAATTATTTAGTTCAAAGTTCTTCCATTGATGTTATGTGGAAGTTTGGAGAAAGAAGTGCCAGCTCAGGTGTCGTACTAGTCAATTGACCTAGGTTTAAAATTGCGAAGTTCATCGCCAATAGCCCTCTTGTTGCTTCTCAGTACGACATTAATAAGAAATCACAATTATAATATTGATTTTTTTTAGGTAATTCTTACTATAACTTGTAGGCTTATTTTAAATGTCGGCAAAAACTTCCAAAATTGCCAATCAGCACACTGTACTTCGTACTCTTAACTCCCCCCCCCTTTCCTAGAAATTTGAAAAGACTAGAAGGAAACACACTGCTAGTGTTACAGTGTGCTAAGAAAGGAAATTTTTTTTCTGTATATTATACGTATAATTTGAAATTGTTTATTAAGGAAGCTTAGATACACACTTTTAGCTGTGAAGTATTCATTTGTGTACCAAAAAAATTCATTTTTCTCAATTTTTTCTCTAAACAACAAATAACTTAAAACATGATTCCCGTAAATTGCTGTAAAATTATGAGCCTATGACTAAAATTAGCACGGCATTTGATTCAAAATAAATAATTTCTTTGAATATTCTAATAACATTCTTTTTCAGATCAAATGCATTTTTTTTAAATACTATAATTGTTGGTATATAGACAGTTCCCGAGAACAAATCAAGATATTTTTTTATCCAACTCTATCTTTTTGTTCGTCACATTCAGTAATAAAAACATAAGAAAAATTAAAAACTATGAACTTTAATGGTCAGATAGTCATAGAAAAGACTATTATAAAATTTAAAGAGTAAATGGACTGGAGATAGGATTTACAAATGTAATCAATAAAGGACTTTGTGATGAATTGCCTCCTCAAAATTCCAGATCTACCCTAGTATTCGAATTCTAATAAACTGTATTAGAAAGTGTTTCCGTGTTTCGTATAAGTGAGTATAATGTTTATCTTAACGTTGATTGATATCCAATTACTGAATATTATGGATTGCTGGCGATTCATCTTATAGCTGTGAATTAGATTAGAAGCAAGGATGACAATTTCCTCCTTTTTTGTTTTTCGTTTTCCTCCCTTCATTGAAGGTCTCTAAAGTAGAATTCATTCAGCAGGAACCGACTTATTCCATAATAGATTGCGATGAAATTATTGAATCTATTTATTACAAATCAAAGTGTCAAATTATTATTTAATTCCCTGCAATTTACATTTTTATTCCATTTTGATGAAACTTTGTAAATATAACCATCAAATCAAGAGAAAATTTGGTGTGTATATTATATTTCAAAAGCCCACCCCAAGTGGTCTAAAAGCCAAGAAAAGGCATGTCAGATTTTAATTCCTTCTGTGATCAAGAGAGGGCAGAACGTGTTTCAATTCTAATATATTTTTTCACGAGTGAAGAAAATATTTTAGGAAGTAGAAAGGATTCAACGAGGATGTAGAAAGTTTATTTTAGTTATTCAGAACAAGAGTAGGATTATGCTATATATATATATATTTTGTTTTTTCGTGCATAATTTCGATATTTGTGTGTGTGTTCAGTAGCAGATCCCCTGCCTTAACACTAGAATTACCGTTTTTCTGGTATACAGAGAAGTACCGGGTTGGGTCATAGCTGAACTAAGGACTTCAGTAATGTTAGTCTTAACTTTTAAGATAATACGGACGAAAAATAAAGCGTTTTATAATTAATACAATGATTTTTATATAATGATTTATAAAAT
>BMAW01096206.1:0-23718 GCA_019974015.1 Nephila pilipes
ATATATATATATATATATATATATATATATATATATATATATATATACATTCCCAATGAGATTGACCTCCTACTTTTAAGAAAGCCAGGTAGAGAAATAGAGAGTGATATTTTATACGCAATTTGAAATATCTAAAATGGCAGTCCTAGTGATATAGTTCTATTTCTTATTTGTGCTCTTAAAATTGCTTTCCACACTTCATCTTGTAGGACAAACCGTTAGAATCGCATTATGTGCCTCTGAAATTTGAAGTATAATTGTTGATACTTGGTTGACAAAATAGAAGGACAATAATGATTATTAAAGGACACCCCAGTGACGAAACCTGTTATCATAAAAATCCCTAAACAGAGGGGAACACAACAAGAATTGCTCCAAATTAAGTGCAGAAATGCCTCCTCTGCAGATGGTGAATGCAGCGTAGACGATCTACAACTGGGATAGATTCCCACACAAGTAGGTGATTTGTATCCCCTTATTATCTGTAACTTAACTTTACATTAAGGGCCGTTCTTGTTGGCCCCGGGCACATCGTAATGGTCTCAGCTCTGTGATTATCTTCCCGAGCGTTTCGCTGACGGGTCGCCTTTTTGTTAATATCCCATCTTCAGCTTCGAATATTACCTGTTGATTCATTTGCAATTCAAATCGAACGGCGGTCCCTTTTGTAAAAGATCGTTTTCGGTAAAGGACATTAAAATTGTAGAAAGATACTCAGAGACTTGCATGCTTTTGCGCGCTCTTGTTTTTCGGAAGTCAGACTCGGGGAAATAAGAATGAGAAATCATCGTTCTGACAAGAAGGGAAAACTATTTATTTTATTATTTATATATAAATGCAAGTATGACTAATACGCTGCAAGTAAAAATGTTTTTGCTTTTTCTAGTCCTGTGACATCTGCGTTTACAAAATAGCAGAATAATCAATCTCCATTTCGTTATTAACGATTCTTCCTGTTGAAAGAATAATCCCTACCTTTTAGTACCAGCTCATCATTGTCATACGATGCCGGTACAACTTAATTAGTGATATTTTAGCATATGACATTGGTTGTCGTTTATGTGATGCTACATGATAAAGTGAGAATAAATAATAATAATGAGGGAATTTTCAAACAAATGAGATTCCATTTTATAACGGCCGTTTTCGACAAGATAATAAGTAATTTTTTTCCTATTTGAAAAAAAAAAGGAGGGAAAAAAAGCACTTCTTTTAAATAATATAGAAAAATCTACCCTGAAACATAATCAGAACATTACAGTAAATTTAGTATTATGAAAGGACTTTGTAACATCAAACTGTTTCCCTTCTCAAAGTAAGAAGTTGAATTACATATTTTGCGAGAAGAAAATGGAAGCCTCATCATCATTTTAAGAACTTTTTAATTTATGTGGGATAATACCTCTTACATAATATAAATTAAGTTGCTATATTAGTCGAAAAAGTTTAAAAATATTAAATTTTATTTCAGTCCATCAAAATATTTAAATTAAATTGCACAAGCAGACTTAGCTTCCTGCACATTGTTACATATGTAGTGGTTTAACTCTAACTGAGCTTTTGAACTATTATTTTCTTTTCAGCTTCTTCTTTTACCGTATTATTTTATGTTACTAAAATTGCATCTTAACTGTGAGAAAAACAGTAAAAATGCACCTTGTTAACTGATTGTATCTATATAACTGTATGCAAAAATGTAACTAGAAATGTGTCTTTGTAGTTCCGCACGAGGCTGTGTGCTTCCTTTTCTTGTAACTTGTGTTGTGAAGAGGCTACTGACGTAATTTTCTTATGCAAATTAGTCTATAAACAACTAGCTTTCATCCAGAACAACAACAAATGCACAGAGACCTGTAATCCGTCTGACCGGTAATTGGAATTTTCATAAGAGCAATAAATACTAACCAATTGTTGGGATGATATAAGGTTATATATGATGCCACACGACGTAAGAAAAAAGTATATTGAAATAATTACCCACTGAACATTAAAAGACTTGATCCTTAGATTTCGTAGATCAAATTAATCCATCAAAACATTCATGTTTTTAGGAATGGATCGTGTGGCTTTTGGGAGAGTGATTGCTTTAAATGCTTGAAGTTTCAATAACTGACTCTACATCAACACTTGAATGAAGGGAAGTGTTGCATTTGAATTCAAAGAGTTTGTACAAGTATGATTTTCTTAATAAGTGAAATTTTACTGAATACATTTTGCTGTTTTTGGAGCTACCTACGAACAGTGTTCATCGGGAAGGGAGGGGAGGTGTAGATTATTTGTATAGTGGGATGCGAGAGTTTCTCTAACCTTCCTGTATCAGATTCGAATATGATTTGACTCTCACCCTACTATCTGAGACGTTAGAGCCCTACAATAAAGGATTTACTAGAGCCTCAAGAGAGAGATTTTTTTTTATGGTGGGTTCTGGGAATTTGAGGAATGACATACCACCTTATTATCATCATCTGACAGTGATTCAGAAGTATGAAGCTCGTCATCTGGGATCCCATACGCGGTTCTAGTAGCGCGTTGTTAAATTTAACTAAATTAAATCAAAACTGTTTCCTTTCAATTTAATTCAATAGATTTGATGGCTCTTGTTGTTGTAATTCTCGCATGAACTTTCATTAAAGCTCGTTCCCATGCACAATTCTGCTGTTCTTGTTCATTATACTATAATTTACAACAGTGGTTCTTCCTTCAATTTAACGCACAATCGTTTATTAGATGTAATATATCCTTTCCCCGAATGTATTCCTTAAGTAAAATTTTTCTAAAACTGTGGTGATTAGAAACTGTTCTATTTATGTTGCGAGATATTTTACATTTTGGAGGCCAGCTTTTGCTTGTTTATAGTTATAATGTTTTGAATGCTGCAAACATGAATTGACGTGGAATCGTTGTTGATTAACTAAATTTATAATGGTGGATCATTAGATTGAATTTTAGAGCAACCGTTTCATTTAAGGCTTGAAAACATTTTGTTATATTTCACATTATAACGGATAATAGTTTCTTTTATTACAGGGGGGGGGGAATAAGTTATCGAGGCTATAGTTCGTATCTTCAGTAACGATCAAAGCCGTCTTTGTAACTGGAAAGTTAGTAACTATTTGTCATGAGGTAGTAACTATGCCTACACAAGTATTTCAGGTTTAGTCACTTAAACAGTTAGAGGACAGCTGATGCACACTTGAAAGGAAACAAATATAAGAAGAATGCGAATGCAATTTGCTGTTTGCAATAGATTTATAACCTCAAGTTACGTGCAACTTATAAATGCAACTGAAAAAATCGATTTCGAATTTAAGATTCATCTAAGGAAAAAAATCCGAATTTAAATTTTGAAAACCTAAATTACAAAGGCGTTGTAACATTCTTGAAATCAAAATTCGTAATATCAGAGGAGGAGGTTCCGCTAAAGCAGAGAACAATTATTTGAAAAAGGAACATTGAATACCCCTCCCCAAAGGAGACAAACAGAAACGACTCGGAAAATTAATGTTCGACCATTTGGTAGCGAGGGGGGTGAGTAATATCCATATATTGATCAGATAAAAGTCATCTTGGGTACATGTAGAGGATAAACACGCAAAAATGTGTTGCGTGACTTACGTACATTTCATTCTGTCGACAAACACGATAAAAAGAAATACACGTGTGCAGATTTTTATTTTGTAGGATATTTCAGACAAACTTGTAATTGGAAAAATAGATATAAATTTGAAGGGGGGATAAATTCAACTGTTGAATATGACTTGGTCTGCAAAATGAGTTCTACTGAAATAATGTAATTATGGTGTTTCTAAAGTTATTGCTTAACACTGTAATTTTTTAAAAAATAATTCTAAATTTACAATCGGAATCAATGACAGCGGACAAAAAAGAGTTATAAAAAATATGTTTATGAGTGTTAATAGTTGGGTAATTTTTTTAAAAAGAAATTGTGCCGCGTGAAAAAATAAAATAAAAGAATAATATGAACGCAAATGTATGGGGACGTTTAAAAAAATATACACGTTATAAATGTAAAGGAAGGTTTTAGAAATGGGAAAAGGTTAACTCACAGTGTCATGTCGTTGTTTTCCCTTTTACTAAGAATTCCATGAGTACTATACCCTTCACGTCCCAAAAAATCGTCACAATAACTTTTCTTACCGATGAAAACGTCTTCGCCTTCTTTGGAGCCAATACCACCGAAGCAAACCAATGTTTTGATTGTCGTTTGTTTTCCGGTTTATAAGATGAATTCAGGTCTCATCAACAGTAACATCTCCAAGGTAAATGATGACGACAACTCGTTATGTCATCAGTCAAAATTTTGATTCGGCAAAATGAATATCAAATCAAAACTAATCAATAAATAACCTTATATTTGTTTTGGGAGCAAATTAAAAGATGGTGGCATACAATGACAACACCAGCTTGCCTTTGCTACACCATTTGCCGTCATAAACATGTATTTTTTGAACCATCCTCGTAGGTGAAAAATGTTTCAACTTTAAAAAAACGTTGTACACGGGTATTACTTTATGACCGACAATTGATGCACCTAAGGTTAAGATAGAGAAACACCCACACTTAGAGATGTTAATGAACAAAATAAATTTTGAGTTTTATCATATGATACAACTTTTTGCTTTTTATAAACATTAAAAAACAAAAGCATTAAAAATTAATAAATTTATTTATTCTTCCCGCATATGTAGAACGATAAAATAAATTAAAATAAAATATATAATTGCAGGGATATTTTTTGGACCTATTTGTATTCAATATCTTTTATTTCATTAATACATTTGTAATATGTCTTTATTTTATATGTATGTAAAATAATTCTTATGCTATTCCCACACCATCAACCCATTTTTTTATCTGTTGCGTGTTGGCAACATCCTTCTTGTTTTGGAACGAACTGGGTTTGGCGGTAGACGCCATTAGGGGTTGTATACTTGTTCGCCGCACAGTTTAGCTGCTGGCAGTTGTTAAAATAAATTTATAGTTTGTTGAAAAGTTTCTTTTCTTTTTACACACGGCTAGATATTTTGCAGTAAGCAAAAATAGTGTTTATTAATTAGTATCACATTATAAATAAAAGTAAAAAAAAAAAATTACTTTTATAATATTATCAAATTATACCACCCCCCTCAAACAATTAGTTAACAATCGGGGTCGCTTTGACTCTTTTGAGGGGGGGATATTAATTTTAAAATTTTAAGGTAGATGTTAAATATTAGGAATATATTTAAAGCGATGACTATTTAAAAGAGAGATGCTATCAGTTTCAACATGTAAGTAATTTGTGATGAAGTAATGGATACTGATCATGCGAGCGTCCTTTAGCGTTTCTTTGTTGGCTGTGTGATTTAGCCCCCTTTCTCGGCTGAGCGAGAGCCCCATGTTAGATGACAGTGCAGGGGTGTTTTTTCCTCTTCTATCCTCTCTTTTTGAAGCGGTATCTCGCCCTAACAAGAAATCTCAGTGTCAGAGGTTTTATGTTGGGCAGGGCGAACACATATTTTTTTTGGTGCATTCTGGTACGAATATCCTTTGGAAGTAATTTCCTATGTGTTCGAAAAAGTTTCTTTTTTAAGTTCACACAATCCACTTTTTAATTATCCAACTGATTCCCATTACTGATACCTATAGAAATAATTAAGGTTAGTTCCATATCGTGCTCTAAAAGAGAAAAAGTAAAAGCATATAAAAATATTTACTTAAATTTAAAAGTATTAGATTTCACTGACTTAATAATTGCAGTCTTGGGGACATTTTCGTATTCAGGAAAGGTCTGAACAATTAAATGGAAAAAAAAAAACGGAAGCGAACCGCTTTGAGAGCAACAGTTTCTAAGCGTTAAAAAGGGTCGAGGAAAACATAGTGAAGAAAGACAGGGGAGTGTGAGTGAATTATGTACATTGCATGAATTAATATTAGAAAAGAAAACTAACTTTAAAAATCGGATGAGGCCGTTCATTCATTAATTGAAGTGAAATCTGTAGAAGCGTAAGTAGTTTCTTCTGAGGAATATCAAGAAAAAAGTTCTCGAGGGGTAAAACGAATTAATCCAATGTTAGAAGATGAAACTCGTATCCAAAATATTGAGCAACGCAGGATTGAACTGCTAAGCGCTCAAACTTCTGTAACACTTCCAAAACTGGTGCTAGAAAAATATTAAAGGGATCTTAAAAAGTTCACCGAGTTTTGGAACAGTTACGAAGCACCAGAGACAAAAACAAAAGTCTTAGAAAAACAGAAAAAAACAGCTGGAAACATTACCCGCAAGTGTAGTAAGCATTGTATTAGGTTCTTAAAAATTGAACGAAAAGAATTATGTGATGATTGTATAAAAACTTTAAAAGATATTATTATTACTTAATTCATGAATAAGTAATTGAATCTAGAACAGGTAAAAAGTTAAAATAAAGTTGTATAAAGGTTATATGATAATAGCAGTTCGGTATTTGGAAGCGCAAGGTAAACAAAAGATTTGCTTAGTAAGTTGTTATCGGCTGTGTAGTTAAAATCTATTCCAGAAAAGTTCGTTTTAGAATTTAATTGAAGGAAAAATTAAAAAAAAAAATATGTTACTAGTTTATTAGATTTCATTAAAAATGAAATAAAATACCGTACAGAAACTAATTTGTTGACGCAAGAAAAGAAAAAAAAATACCTTGCTCTTTTAAGAAGCGTGCCCTCACACAACTGTTAGTTTTAATGCTGTAGATAATCGTACATTTATCTTTAGTACAAGTTTTATAATTTCTTTTCTTGTGATAAAAGTAGGTCTTCTTATTAGAAAAAGAGTGCGCATTCACCATTTTATAAAAAAAAATATTTAAGTTATGAATTACATGAAAGAACAGCAAATAGAATTTTAAATGTTTTACAAATACAATTCATTTCTTGTAAAAACACAAAATATAATTTTTGAATAGCTTGACAATAGCTTTCATTTTAGTACGACCGTAAGAAATTTTCGATGCATTTTCAGAATCTGGCAATAAGTGTTTATATAGTTTTGATTAACAATCACGTGATACTTAACTATGATGGTGTTTTCCAGAAAGGAAGGCGTGGGTAACTTCCACTGCCAACAACTGCTCTTCTAGTTTTGCATTTTTTTTTTTTTACTTCTTGATAATGTTGATTTTTTTATTTTCTAAACGAAAGTTAAAAATAAATCAAATCACATTTGTAAAATTTACTAAATAGGGGTTAAGAAATTTTAAAAAGTAAATGTGTTGATATTTGCCTCTTCTTCCTTTCATTAGCTAAAAATTGTTTAATTATATCAATGTATCACAATATGCACCGATATCTGTATAAAAATAAGAGTTTAAGCCAACTTTTAAAAAAAGCAGTGTTTTAGACTCTAAACTTTCGACTATAGCATTCTTGGTTGTTAAAAAAAAGGGAGGGAAATAAACGAAAATTTTCAAATTTTTTGTATATAGTGGATCTGATAGATGGAAAAGAGGGTTGCGAATATTTTTAAAAATTGGAAAAAGAATCACAATTGAAAAAAGGTTGGGAACCTTTCATCATTGGAAATCTCTCAGACAAAAACAATTCTTTTTAATTGGTTTTCTTTAACTCACGTTGTAACTGTGTTTGGTTCAAAACTCTACAAGCTTTTTTCCTCACATTTTAAAGCACTCAATTGAGCTGAAACTTTCTGTACTCGGTTATTTTGGGTGACAATACGATAATTTAATTATAATTAACAAAAATCAATTGATTAAAACTAATTATTTAAAGAATTAATTTTTACAACAAGTTTCTCGCCAGGTCGCTAAATGGTTGCTAAATCTGTCGTTCAATAATTTGTCGTTTGCTTTAATTTTAATTACATGTAGCTGTTATAACATTCAATTTAATAATTAATAGTTTCCTTTAATTTTATAATTACGTTTAGCTTAAATATATTCAATTTAAAGCAGAATTTATCCTTTGCATTAATTTTAATTACGCGTAGTTTAAGTGATTAACATAATGCTTAAATGAGCTAAAAAATTTATACGTATTTATTTCAGATGATAAATTTATTAAACGTCAAATAATAAAATAAAGTATTAAAGCTAATTATTGAATAAATTCAATTTGACTCAAAGTTCCCTTTTGCTCTTAAAATTTAAGGTATAAAAAAATTATGTTACGCAAAGTGTGAAGTTAGATAGAAAACCTATGTTAAAAAAACTCGTTTTTTACCCGTGTTGTGATCTATCTGTCTTAATGATATCAGAAGCTCTCAACTTAAGTGGTAAAACAAAAGCAAGCGTCGCATAAAATAATAGTGTTTTAACAAAATAAAAGAAAGAGAAGGAAGGAAGAAATACAAGCACAAACTAGGGAGATTGCAATACCGGTAAACAAGGTTACCGGTTATTTGGTTTTACCGGTATATAATTCGGTTTATTATGTGCACTTTTATATATATGTATATTATTTATGCACACTTATGTAAACACAATACACTTTTCCTCCGACATCTGCAATTGCAACCGGTGAGAGAGAAACTTGGCTTTTATCGATCAAAAAAAAAAAAAAAAAAAAAACAAAATAAACCGCGTCTGCCACAAAATGCGGTCGTTTAAAAAGAACTGAAATGTTTTATACGTGAAAATATAAGTGGGAAATATATCATCCAAAGTAGTGAAGAATTCTTTTAATAAGTAAGTGAAGAATTCTCTTTATACAAGTAATAAGTGTGGTAGCTGAAAGAGCATTTTCTACGGCAAGATTTTTTTTTTTTTTTTGTACAAAAATAAACCACGGTTAAGAGACCGAAGAGTTGATTAGTTACTCTCATAACGTGCTATTTCAAAAGAAGTTGACAAATACTTTACGAATTTAATTATGAATTTTATAACTGTTTTATTGTGAAAAATGATTCTGTACAAAAAAAAAACTTATAATTTGTCACAAAATTATTGAACTTTGTTAGATTATTTATGTTCAATTTATTTTTTCTTATACTTATGTAACAATATGCAAAGTTCAAATAAAAATTTTATTTTTACGAATTTTGATTTTTCGGGTTAAATAATAACCGATATACCAGTACCCGGTAATTTACCGATATACCAGTTTTGTTTGAAAATTTCACCGAATTTCCGGAAATAGAAAATTTGATAAATTTGTAACCACAAATGCAAAGTGTACACTATCCTGTGCAAAGTACCCTATGCCATTCTGTGTTAAATCCCAAGTCTTGATTGTCGTCGTCCAAGTTAAATTGATGATTTTTGTAGTGAATGATTTTTCTTTAGGAAGTAATCCAATATAAAGCATCAATTGTTTTTCTCGCAGCGTCCACGAGCGTCGTTATATACTTAGTTAGGAAATATAGTTTATTTCTGCTTTGTGACTCGTTGGTAAAAATAGAATCCTGCTTACAAAATGAAATAAGTAAAAATTTGATGGAAATTAAAATAAACATAGTCATCGATTTATCAAGGTTTTATTCCTTTGGCCATAAGTTGTTGAAAGCCGGACTGATACAAAAGCTTCTACATAAATTATAACTTTGGGTTGAATAAAGTATAAGTAATTCTCAATAAATTTTTACGCCACGATCTTGATAAAGTAAAAACATTAACTAATTCATTCTTTTGTTACAACCCATCTCCTTCGGAAATAACAAGAGAAGCTTCCGACCAAAAATAATCCAGTTAAAGTATTTTAATTAGGTTTAATTGTGATTTCAATTTGTTGAAATTGATTGGATCAATTACGACTAGATGAAGATAACCATATTTATTAAAAAAAATATTTTTTATTTGCTAATTAACCAACGCCAAAGTATTACAAATATCTATCTAAACGAATGCAATGTACAAAACTTAAGCATTCGTACAAATTACATTTTGCTGAATGGAATTATTTGGATCACATCAAAGAACAAATTCGAGGAAAACTTAGATGAAAGAAACACCCTTCAAAACAACCAGACTAAAATAGCTTAGTCGAAAACAGTTATACATCATTAATTCTATTCTGGTACAGAGAGCAAAAAATGGATGAAATAGAATCTAAAGGAATTAGTTGCTCCTTTTCATTAAATTTTAAAAGGCTTTAAAAGCACGAAAGTTCTTTCAAAACTCATATTCGAATAAAAGTTCATTGAGCCAATAACATTACATGCTGGAAGTTTTTAAATGCTTTAAAATTTGAAATGTATAGACTTTTCAATATGAAGATTAGAGTGATGAACCATATAAAACTAACGGATTATTGAATGAAATAAAAAAAAATATTTCTAATTCAAATCTATAGTTATCAATAAAACTTTCGGAATACCTGTAAAACAAGCTAATTGCTCGCCTACAAATATTTTTGAGGTTCCACAGATGTAACGGTATGTGACAAACTATTTAACAAAAGTATCGCATATTAAAGTAATTAAAATGAGTACCTTGGTTAACGACAGTATTTCATTTTACGATTATCATAGTTAACCAGAACAGTTGTTATACAAGGCCCGATTTCTCATAGGTAAAATAATATACCATTTCATACAAATAATGTGCAAACAAAATATAAATGGCGTAGGTAAGAATATTTTTCGGAATTTTTAAATGGGATTTTCTCGAAAACGATTGGCTGTCCATGCCTATCGTTAAAAACAAATCATTACAAGATTATCTTTTAGCATTGGACATGTTCTTAGCAAGAATCACACTACGTCTCAATCTTCTTGCACGAACCTTTGGCTTACGTTTGACTTTGGGAAAAGAAAAAAAGAAACATTTTTTTTTAAAAGAACGTTTCAGTAAATGAACGGGGAAAAATATCTACTTAATTTCGTGACTTCTTGTAAAAGTTATGTTTAAATCTTTTAGTGTTCGTCTTCGTGCTGTCATTTCATTATTCGTACATTATTCATTTTTTGAACAACCAATTCAACAGAGTTTTATGAGATTGACTCTCCCGGAATCGAAAGGTAGCAATATCGATATTTCAATTCGAATAAACCCCATCTTTCTTTTAAGAATAAAAGGTTAACTATTAAAACAAGTAACTTTTTAACTTTGCATCCCAGCCTAGATTGTGCACCTGTCTTTTATATGATATAATATGCTCACAATGTATTTGAATATTGTATTATTACTTAACTATTGTTTAGAGATGTAAACGCGAAATAAAACACCAGTAAAAAAAAGGAATTTTTTTTAAAACATAGGTTTTCTTTCAAACTTCGCGTAACATAATTAATTTTTTGTATCTTAAATTTTAAGAGCAGAAGAGAACGTTTAATCAAATTGAATTTATTCAATAATTAGTTTCAATAATTTATTTTATTATTTAACGTTTATTAAATTTATCATCTAAAATAAATACGTGTAATTTTTTTTAGCTCAACTAAGCATTGTACAGTGACCGAATATCGACTTAAAAAAGAAGTAGAAGAATTAAAAATGCACTAAGAATTGACGACATATTTTAAAACCAAATACACGATGTTAGGGGGCTACATTGCCTATATCTATTTGTAATATTTCTTTATTGTTGCGACGAATTTGGCAACCATTTGAGGATTTGGCGTAAAATTTAATCCTTTATATAATTAGGTTTAATCAACTAATCTGTATTAATTATAATTAAATTATCGTATTGTCATCCAAAACAATCGTGTATATAAGATTTCAGCTTAATTGAGCGCTTTAAAATGTGAGAAAAAAGCTTTTAAAGTTTTGACCCAAACAAAGTTACAATGTGAGCTAAAGAAAACCTATTAAAAAATAAGAGGAATGACCCCGGAACCTTTGATATTGCGCAGATGAAAACGATCATCATGACTAACTTCAATTATTGAATTAGTGACGGTGGACTTTCATTATTCAACTTTACGACCAAGTCTAATTAAATAATAAGTTCAAAAGTCCAAAACAAGATAAGCAAGAGAGCAACGTGTTTATTATCTATCAAAGAATACGCAAAATCACTCTCTTAGAGTCCTTCTTAACTCGGTTAATCATAGTTTATTTCCACATAATAAAGTCTTAGCTTACCAAATCAATCATTCCGATTCAATCCCTTCTCGATTATAGCAGATTCAACTCCTATTATTCTGATCAAGAGTCACTTCAAACTACTTTCAATATGGGACATTAATTACGATGTTTCACTCCGAACTACACTTGTTGTACACTCTATTTCCCTTTTCTTTCTCTTCAATTCCATTTCTCTTATATATCACTATCTTTAATACAATTAACTACACTTCTGATCTTCATTTAATTTACCTAACACGCTCCATTTTCACTGGCAAGTAGTTGATATTTCATGCAATTCAAATTATTAAAAAGTCCCTTAGGTTAGTGAAGAGAAAATCACGAATTGCCCAGCATCACAATTCTTTTCTAAGAATGAAGGAGAAATTTTTAAATTTAGCTTTATGTCGAACAATTAAACGACAAGGTTGAGAGTCTTAAATTGGTTGATACTAAAATAGAAAAATTGTTGTTTTGATCCCCAAGATCTAGATAATGTACTAGAACCCACCAGAGGATGCCGAGAAAAAATCACAATGGGGAATATAAGAGCAAACAAATGCTTATAATGTGTGAATAAAACCAATCAATACTACAACCCTCCAAATGCATCACTTTATTTGTATATAAACATCAGCAAATGCTTGGTCACCCAAATAACAATTCTAAAATTTTAAGGAAAGATATGAGACTTACATTTAAAAGTTCATACAAAATATCAATACAAAAATAAATAAATTCTTTTACGATGATAAGAAATACATTCATTTAAAAAAGCCCAATTGGTGGAATTGCTGTGGAAACTATAGAAGGTATTTCGATTTCAAGAGAAAATTATTAGAAGGCTATTTTTTTTAAGACTTAAACAAAGATTCAAAATAAAGGCAATTGTGATACATAACTCCATTAAAAAGTTATAAAAATGCCTTCACTTAAGCGATCCAATGAAGTAATGAGTTTCTGGAGATAGCTTGATAAAATTCAAATTAATATTAGTAGTTTAAAATCAACAGTTGTATCTTCAGAAACTTATAGTAATGTATTGTCTCTTGTAGTATTAAAATAATTTAGAACTTTAATTTAATAGATTATTAATTAGAGATGAATATTCCATTAATAATCAGGTTGATTTGTTTAAACAAACAAGTAACAACTAAAGAAATAACGGAGATGCACTTGCAAAACTCCCAAATATCATCGTATTCAAACACCTTCATTTCCGGATGAACTGGCGTGAAGGTTTGAAAAAGACAAAAACTCTCCATGTGACAGCTTCTGAGCGAGAAACTTGACATTGAAATCTGAATCTTGTCTATTCTGCGAAAAAGCATCGCATTTGAGCAAGAATTCTCCAGAAAGGGTTTTCCAAATGAAATCAAGAAATCAATGCTAATTAAAAACGGAAGTTATTTTCGCTGCTTGAAAACCGGTCATGATTCTTCTCATTGTTTATCCGATGCAAAGCGCAACATTTGTGGGAAAAGAAAGTTAGAAATAATGCATTATTCGCATTCACCAACAATCTAGTAATAGTGCAATGAACGAGAGAAAGGAAGTTACCGAGAGCACTATCCTCTGAAATAAGAACTATTCAAGTTATGTTTGTCTTCAGGTCTTAATTGCTTACATTCAGGAAATAATTAATTATAATAAATTATTTCAAACTTAAAATATCTTGTAACGATAATTGTAAACACAGGTAGCCAAACAAGTTACGCATCCATATTTGTAGGTAGAAAGACCCAATGAAAGAGACTGAGAGAGAAATATGCGAGCCGTGGTTTATTTAGAAGAATTGTACACAGAAAATACACCATCAAAGATAACGCACTAAGCTGTGTCCGTGGTAGCCATGATCGCGAACTTGCGGCTGGAATTGTTTTCGTCGAGTATGGGGTTCGAGCCCTGATGCCACTAAAGACTCGCCATATACCGGGTCTGATGCACGTTAAATCTGATCGAGGCTCCAAGTCCTCTCGTTGACGTGTTGTGGAAGTTTGGAGAGAGAGATGCCAGCTCAAGTGTCGTCCTCGTCGCTTGACCAAGGTTCGAAATTATGAGATCCGTCGATCCGTTGCTCTCGTGTTGCTTCTCAGTGCGAAGTTAATAAACAGTCATTTACATCATAATCACAGGCGTTAAGCTAGCAAGTACGGATATAAGCTTTTGCTGTGAATAAGATGTTTTACAGGAACGGATAGAAGCTTCAGAATAAAATTAAATATTCTCTTCTACTCCTATATTAAATGATTCTCATTGTTTGAACAAGTTAAAAAAATCTAGGTATTTTAATGAGTGATGTGGCTATAAATGATAGATCCTGTTTGTATGAAAATAATTCTGATGAAATTCATTTACTCGTTGGAGTTGATTCATTGAAAATTACTAGCAAGAAATATGAAGTATCTTTCAGGCGGTTTATTAGCTTTTCGCCAACCCCAGTAATGGCTAAATCTGAGGAAAATGATATACATTTACAAATAGTTCGATGCTATTGTTGTCACTTCACATAAATAACGCAAAATCTGCAGATCTTTGGAATTTAGATACTTTGGGTATAAAAGATAGTAGAGGAAGAAAAAAAAAACAATTGATCAGAAACCAAGAAACTTAATACGATACATATCGAGTATATTCAAAGATACAGTACTGGCAGATATAAATTACATTTACTTTGGTTAAGATGACATCCTCCTTTACCTGATAATAAAGAATTAGTCCCAAAGAAAAGGCTTAAGAACACAGTGAAATCTCTCAAATCAAAGAATTAATTAAATGCATATAAAACGCTTTTCACTCACAATCAATGGGAAATAGAACATTTCATCCAGAAAATTGATCAGTATAAATTGAAGGAAGGTTTGGAAGAATATACACATTATGTTCAATAACTGAAGTTCGTCCTGCGTTTGATGGGTCGGCTAAGATTGGAAACTCCGTATCATTAAATGAAAAGGGTCGAAATAATATCTAAATGAAATTATTCCAACGATTCTAAGTAGATTCAGATGGGGAAAGATCGGGATTATTGCAAATATCAAGCAAGCTTTCTCACAAATAAGTCTAAAAAAAAGTGATAAAGATAGTTAATGACTCATTTGGTGGAAAAACGGAGATCCTCGACAGGCATTGCAGAATCACGTTCGGTGTTTCGAGCATTTCCTACTTACTTGCAGCTGTTTTGAATCATGTTTTAGGTCAGATAGAAAAGATTTTGAAACGTCTTGGCAATGAAATTCAAAGAATAATTTTACATGGATAAAAAAAAAGTTGCAAGAGTTGAGTCAGTTACTAACAATATTTCAGAACTGAGTCTCAAAAAAATTCTAAAATCAGCTACATTTTATTTTCATGGATTAAGAAATAATATTATCCTCCTAAAATATAAGATTTCATTAAAGGGATCCCAGTTTATGTAGATAAAAAAGATGTATCGATTTTAGGTCTCACGTAAAATATCAAAAATGACGCCTTGTTATGTAAATTGTTTGAAACTGAAAGTGATTCAGTTAGACCCAAATATACTAAAGTAATTATAAAAAATGATCTAAAATATTTTTACACCTATTAATAATTTTAACTAAAAAAAGTTTTCATAACTATACCACTGATGTCCAGCAAACTCAAACATATTGAAAAACTTATAACTTACCACAAACACGTCACCAAAATTGTAACATAAAACAAACATAAACCGAATGAAAAAAAATTTATATCTTCCACAAACAGAGCAATATAATGCTTCCAAAAATAATATTACAACAAAAAGACTAAAATTCATCAAATTCAAGCAGTTATATCTTTAAAACTTCTCACCAACACAACGCCATTATTCTACAATCAATATATGAACAAATAAGTAACCTCCAAAATAAGAATACTGATGGATTCATCTAGACTTTACAAAGAAAAATTATATATTTAAATTTACTTGCAGTAAAAATAAGTGTACTCAGCCTAATTCTCAGATTTGTAGGTATTTTTTTTTTTTTAAAGTAGCGCTTACCCACTTCAAAAATATTTGCTATCTAGGTTCCAAAATACTGAAGAATTTTATACGAAATTTGTTCCATTTTAAAAAGAACTTAAAGGCGAGAGTAATAACTTTGTGCCTATGAAAGAAATAATTTTCTGATCAGAAGAAGAATAGATGATGTTCATTTTGGACTTATTTTGAAAACAATCGCGGAAAACATGATATCATCTGAAGTATGAAAAATTGCAATACAAAAGATGCACAGTGTAAAGAGGAAAAGTAAATTTCATCTCATCTCCTTTTTAAATGAATAGTTCTTTTCTAAATAAAACCTACGTTTCTTTAAAAATTTAAAAAAAAAAAAAATTGTGCTTTAAACTATATTTGGTTTATATTATTATACTATCCTTTGAATTAAACGTGTATCCTAAACGGCAGCGCTAATAAAAAAAATATCCTCTTTTGTGTGGTATATGGAAGAATATGAAGGGGGGGGGGGGATACAGTTTTTTAGAACGATTTATTCAACGATTTTTGATCCAAGGTTTCCGATTAGTGAATAATGAAAATTGAGTTTATTACGACATTTTAATCAACTCCTTCTCGACATACTTTTCTAGTGCTGAAAATAAAAAAGAAGAAAATACGAAACTAAATTATTCTTTTTAATGAATTTTCTTTAACTCACATTGTAACTTTGTCTGTGTCAATTATAACTTTATCTGGTTCAAAACTTAAAAAGCTTTTTTCTCACATTTTAAAGCACTCAATTGAGCAGAAAATTTTTCAACGATTGTTTTAGATGACAATACGAATCTAATACACGATTGTTTTAGATGACAATACGATAATTTAACTATAATTAATAAAAATTAATTTCTTGAAACTAATTATTTAAAGAATTGAATTTTACGCCAAGTTTCTCTCCAAGTAGCCAAATCCGTCGTTTAATAATTTATCATTTAATTTAATATTAATTACATGTAGTTGATATAATATTCAATTTAATAATTTGTCGTTTGCTTTAATTTTAATTACATTTAGTTTAAATATATCCAATTTAATAACTTAATTTATCGTTTGCTTTAATACTAATTATACGTAGCATAATTGATTAACATAATGCTTAGTTATGCTATTGTTTGGTTAGCAATCTTTTTATTTTTATTGTTGATATCACCGCTAATGCAAAACCATATATTTCGGCCGATTAGATGGTAGTTAAACCTTAAAAAAGGGCCCCCAACATCCGGGATCGTCTTATTGGAGAGATATGAAAAATTTAACTGAAATTTATATAAATTAAAACCATAAAAAAAAAACAAATCATGGTCCAATGTATTTAAAAATCTGCAAAATCCTTATATTCATCATCTAAGATAAATAGCTTTTCAAGTACACATCCTCACTTTTGTGTTTGAGAAACGCGTCTTGTGGGTCAAATTTTGTACCCAGAGAGTCGATTTCCGCTTTATCATCAATATCCCATAGGAAGCTTCAGTGTTAGCATTAGAAACCCCCAACTTTTTGAAGGATTCTTCTTGATAAGACTTGTGCTTCAAATAGGTAGTGCCGTCAGATGAAAGAAAATAAACTTGTTAGATAGATTATTTATTAACATCGCATTAAAAAGCAACACGAGGGTTACTGATAAAGAATCTCGTAAATTTGATCCTCAATCAATGACGAGGACGTTACCTAAGCTTCCAAACTACACCATCGGGAGAAAGTGGAGTCTCGACAAATTTATCGTGCATCAGCCCTGCTACATGAATAAATAAAAAATTCTATGCAAAGTTTTGCAAAGAGCAAATTTAGCCATTCAAGGTGCGCTCTTTTTATGATTATTATTCAATTACTCAATTAAATATACGACTTGTAGTAAACGATGAAATATCGAGAAATGGAATAGTAAACTTTCCGACATTAAAATTAAAGGAAACGATAAATTATTAAATTGAATATTACATCAGCTACATGTAATTAAAATTAATGCAAATGATAAATTATTAAATTGAATATATTTAAACTAAATGTAATTAAAATTGAAGCAAACGATAAGAAATTGAAAAGTAATCTGGTAATAGAGAATAGCCCCTTGGGTGGCTAATAATAAGGAAATTGTTCACAGATTCAGAGATGCAATTACTTGATTAAGTTTTGAGAGTAAGAAATTTTTAGATATAGCTCTCCATAACAGACTATTTAAATTCAAGGTTTTTCTAAATTAATTTTTAAAATTTTCTTTAGAACCATAAACAAAATATATTGTAAAATGACAGTATAAAAATTTAATTGTTCAGGCTATTGTCGTATTTATAAAAATAATATTCGAGAACTTCACAAAGTAAATAGCAATCTAAAATATGACTTCGGTTTAATAAATTTAGCAATACAATTCATATCTTTAGTATGCTAAGTAGCAGTTAACTCCTATCTTATTTAAAGACAGAAAACTGTTTCAATATTATTATTAGCATATACAATTATAACACATATATCTATTTATTATAATGTGTCCTTAAAAATAGATTAAACCAAATTTAAATAAAAAAAAAGCAATAGCCACACGATAAAATATTCACTTTTCTCTGTATGAAACCAAAAGTTAAAATTCTCTATCATTATTAGAGCAATTTTTTATTTAGAATATTATTCGGAGGTAGGGGTTCTGTTCTCTAAAATTGGGAAAGAGTGCCTATAAAATGTTTTCTTTTTCTTTTCTTTTTCTTTTTTTTTTTTTTTTTTTTGAAAAAAATAAATGGTGTTATGTTAACATCCTAATAATGAAGACTTTATTAGGATAGAATATAAATATGATGGAATTTCCTAAAATAATAGAAAATTAGTCAGTATATTTATATATTCTTCATAATATAAACTATTAAAATAATATTTCATTAATAAAAAAATAATTTCACGTAATTTAAAATATATTATTATAACCAGAAATAAAATTAAAGAGAATTCCTTAAAATTACAACGAAAGCTAACATGAATTTTTTTAGATTATCGTAAAAGCTAAACAATTGTTTTTCTTTGATTGTTAAAACCTTGAAAAAAGAAAATTTCCCCACAAAACAGTTAAAAAGAACAAATGGTTTAAAAATACATGACAAAAATAGCTAGAAGATAAACTACACAATATGAAATGAAAAATATGAAAATGCACAAACTTAGGCATGAAAAACAAAGAACACAAAAGAGAGAAATAAATCAAAAAAGAAAAATTATATATTTTTTATTTATATTCTCAAATTTTGATTTATTTCCCTTCTTTTATCATCAAAAAAGAAAATTATATATATATATATATATAATTTTCTTTTTTGATTTATGTACTCTCTTTTGTGTTCTTTTGTTTCCTAGTTTGTACATTTTCATATTTTTCATTTCATATTATGAAGTTTACCTTCTAGCTTTTATATATATATATATATATAAAGAAAAACTAAAAATTATAAAAAAAAAATCAAAAAAGATAAGACAAACAAATCAAAAATTTTCTAATGTAACACACCACGTGTACTAAAAGTGTTTACGTGACATACGACGAAATGAACATACATTTAGAAATTCGCATAGTAGAAACAATTTAAATTCAGAAAAAAGATTTACTTTCGTATAAAGAACCCATGAATGCTATATTTCAAGTTACACAAAGACTTGACAAAGCATAAAAATATATGTAAAAATTGCATCCCACAACACAACGTTACCTGTAAAAGTGAAGTACAACAATTTTTAAGCGTTGTTAAATTCCTAACATTAAACTCTAGAATGAACCAGTCAACTACCAAAGGTCCAGACAACTTACATGGAATATTGAAATTAAAAATTATTGTTAAAAATAAAATAAAATTCTCTCTCTCTCTCTCTCTCTCTCTTATAAAAATAGAAATATACGAAAAGAAATCCTAAAAGACAAAAATAATTAAAAACTCAATTTAAAAATGCGAGATAACCAATTTAAAACAATGCTATCCAACAAACTAATTCATGATTAATTTGAAAATGAAAAATTTAGGAAATAACGTTTAAAAATAAAATTAAAAAATAATAATATGAAAAAGAAATGAATAAAAATAAAAACAAATGAATAAGTAAAATTTCACACACGCACACATACATACACAAACACACACACACAAACACAAACACACACACACACACACACACACACACACATATATATATATATATATATATATGGGGGGAGGAGGTGTAGAAAAAGTAAGTTTTATAATCAAAATCTATTTCTGTTTAAGGAATTATTTTGAGAATCTTCCGCACATTACTTTAGGTTCAAAATTCTATAAATTCAGGAATCACACACAATCTGATAATTTTTACATATTCATTTACAGTGACATTTTTTAAAAATAGTTGCATCATGAGAATGTGATTTAATTCATTTCATTCCTTAAAGGTACACAAATTAAATGATGAATGAATTAGGATTCAAAAGCAAATGAATGAAAAATGAGCAGCAACTTAATATTGGATTTTTGTGTGGGACTTTAGAATTTGAGCAATGTTTGCTTGAAATGTAAGAAATAATAGAAAACTTCCAATGGGTGTTTTTGTTGAAGTGAATATAAGAACTGATAGCAATTTACTTTTCAATATGATGGAATAAAATATAAGTATGAATAGATTCCATATAACTTCCTGTTCTAAATCAGGAATAATTCCACCGAAATAATGGAGTCTGATGCACGTTTAGGCTGTCTTTGCCTAATGTTATAGAATAGGATATAAACTCGGCACATTTTTCGGAATAGTATTATACATACTCTAAATTTATAATCCTCCATAGAACAAAAACATTTTATAATATTAGTAATTTCTTTCAATTGCAGTGTTCCGCATTCTTTATCAGAATATAAACTTTCTAATAATGGAATAATGTCTCGATTACACAATTCGGATTAACTCAGTTTAATGAGGAGAACAAGATTTTTATTTTTCTCTATTTTAAATTTTAAAGAAACATTTGGGCCTGTTCCGCAACATGACGTTTTTTTTTCCCTTCTTTTCCTCCTCCCTTACAACTCACTCTTGTTATATACATATTTAGACGACCTTTTGGGATGAGGGAACATGCATTCCTTATGGACGAAGGGTATCACAGACTCGAGAGAGATTGAACATCTACCTATTGATCCTCGGAAGGATTTTCTTTCCCTTCTATCACCCACTGGAAGACCCAGTTGATGCATTCCCCTGTTCACCACCTAGGAACGCGGCGCCCTTCTGAGGTTACAGAACTTACAGTTGTAGAACGTACCCAAATACTCCACTGAAACCAGAGTATATTTATATATGTCCAATCATTTACTGAACCTTTTTAAATTTGATATAACTCTGCACAATTTTTTCATCCCCACGAGAATTGCTCTTCAGCCGCTGGACTGATCTGGCAACTGCTGCCATTCAAGCCTTTGAAACTACATAAAGAATATTCTGCCTTATCTATATACACGACAACAACCACTACTAAATTATACCTAAATTAATCAATTTTTTTCCTTTGTAAAATGTGAATCGTACTTTGCCTTTTTTACCCTATTGCTAAATTGTTATCCAATTTACTCATGAAAGAGAGAAATTAAGTATTTATGGATTACTTGAAATTTTTAAGGACTCAGTAGGAGGTACGTATTTTAACGACTCGTAGGAATTATGTATTTTTAATATTGATATATATTTTCTACCTCAGAATGTATTTCGAGTGTGGGATCAAATGAAGACGGCCTTAACTGCAACTGGATTAAAATTCAAAATTAAAAAATGAGTCGTCCCTATCCTCTACGATACGTTAAATCGATCTTAATTTAAAAAGCATAACAAACCAAATCTAGATAAAAAAAAATGTCTACTATTTTGACCATGTTTCAACTTACTTGATCATGTCTCAATAATATTTCTTTAAAAATGTACTTAAAACATGTTTATATAATCACGATAATTATTACATTAAATGTTTTCGGTTTACCACCTACGAGTATATTTGCTACAGTTGCTTGTTACCCTTATTAAATGAATCCTTATTTTTTTTCTCTTTATTTTCATACCTTTTTGCTTAAATATCCGAATTTAATATTGCAGCTATTTTTTTTCTCAGCAAAAACAGGCACCATTGGAACAAAATAAGGATTTATTTAAAGAGTTTTTCTTTCAATCCGAATTTTGGAAATAGAGTAAACTTTTTTTTTTTAACATTAAACAGATAAATAAAGTTAATATTTGATTTTTTCCCCCAACACACATCTAATTACATTTACAGCAACTCCCGAAAATTTCATTTTTTCACAATTCATATATATATAAACTTCTTATAGAAAACTTTGTTCTAAAAATAACTATTGCAAGCAATATTCGAAACTACGACTAATTTTCTAAGAAACATTCATTACAGAAATAGAAGTAATTTTAACTAAAACGAAACACCCACGGTCAAAAATATGAATAGCATAAGCAATGATGAGTTAAGTAAATGATGTCACTTTAATTGAAATCAGGCTTAGAGCCAAGTTTAAGGCAATTTGCCTAACAAGATAGGAACCTCGACTTATTAAGCATTAGAGATTTAAAAATTATAGAATGAGCAAGGATTAGAGAATTCCACAACGCACTATGTACAATGTTATTTTCTTGGTAAACATCCCAAAAATATTTGCCAGCAATTACTAGACCATATTACGACTAGTTAAAAAAATTACGCATTTGCCTCTGAATCATATAATTATATACTGATTTTTAAAACACTCATGCACAGAATTTTAATACCAATTTGTGGTTTCACACAATAAGCGTCACGAAGGCTATGGCGATATATCTCACAATTCTGAACCATTGTCAAGTTACAAGGATAATACCTGAACTGACCATTCATTCCCTCACTCCGTGTAAACGCGATGACTTTAAACTTTTGATAGATTTAGCAAGCATCAGTTCCGCTACACGACGGTGTTAAAAAATGCGAGACCCTAAAACGCTACCTTTGGCAATGATTTCATTATTTTTAATAATTAGGCCACCTCAAACCTTTTTATGCAGAAGCATATGATATATACGAGTACATGCGTACAAGAAATTATGGTATGCAGTAATAGTATACAGATATAAGTTTATTACAAATAATAATATGTACACTTCAGTTAACTGGGGAGAGAAGAGTTTCTAAGTACAAGAATGCATTAACCAACAATAACTATTTCATGAACAACTCCATTTTTCTAAGGCATTAAAATCAATTTTGAAAGTAACAAAGTATATAATAAGTTAAAAATACCCAAATTAATTAGTAAGACATAGAAAAAAGTAAGACAAATAATTGTACTGATAGGGAGGGTAATAAAAAAGGTTAATCATGAGCTTAATGAAAAAAGTAAAATATGAAAAGTATTGAAATTAAAAATCAATTTAGAAAATAATCAATAATGTAATGATTAATAATGGAGAAAAGAATAAAATTTTGAAATCAAGAAGTAAGCAGTCTATAGAATAAGAAGCTGAAAAAATAAGAAGACAATAAAGCATGAAAAAAATTAAGTAAGTAAAGAAATAAATAATGAAATAAAGAACTAATAATGTAAGTAATGAATAAATTAACTAGTCAATAATGTAAGCAATTAATAAAGTAACCAGTCAATAATGTAAGCAATTAATAAAGTAATTAGTCAATAAAATAAGCAATTAATAAAGTAACTAGTCAATATTGTAAGCAATTAATAAAGTAAC
>BMAW01096211.1:2379-18865 GCA_019974015.1 Nephila pilipes
GTTACGTATTGCTAGAATTGCAAAATTACAATTTTCCCAACGGAAATGAAACGTGATGAGGAAAATAATTGGAAGATAGAAGTGAATAATTAGAGAAGAGTATATGATGACTGTTAGAATATAACTTCAGGCTGATAGATTACTTTTGGGTTATATAAAAGCATCAAAATTAAAATTTTGGATTGAAGCAAATCCTAGGTAAAGTAATGTAATCCTCAGAATCGGCTATTTTTGAGAAGGAGAATCATAAAGAGTGAACTAGAAGCCAAGATTTTATTCGTTGTTCCTAAATTGATGAATTAAGTAAGATCTGACGGAGGCGACCTTATCTATACCAGTGAGTTTTAATGAAGTATTTCATTTTCTAACGTTTCGTTTTAACGTCTGAAAATTATTGATCAGCTAGGAAGATGGTTGTAGAATTAAACAATGAAGAAAGGGTATCACAATTATACCAAGTAAGAATTTTTTTTAAATTCAACTGTGTGTGCAGGAGTTCACAATACTATGATAGTTTTTATTCCTAAGTTAAAGACATTTTTTTATTTTATCTCTTGAGAGTTAAATTACAATGTTCTTAAAAAAAATCATTTATACAATTTTAATGTACTGAAGGTTTCTTTTGTTCTGTGACGAATATCCAGTTAAACACAGATGAATTTTAATTTGTTTTTTTTTTTTTTTTTTTTTTTTTTTTTTTTTTTCATAAAAGTATTATTTTGAAATATTTTTCATTCTGGAGGTCAAGGAAGTTCTCTAAAGGCTTAAAAGAAAGAAAATAGAAATTTCATTTTTTTACGAAGCACAGCAACTGAAAGAGTTTAGAAGACTAAAATGAAATATATATGTTTCTCATTTTTTTTAATATTCCGAAAATGACAAATTTAGTGTTCGTGGTAATACATCAAAAAATACCTCTTTTTGACTTAGGTTTTTACTAACCTACAACTTTGAAGTTAAATATAATTATAATTTTTAAGTATAAAGTAAATATAAATAATTATATATTATTTAAATACATTCGAAACAGAAAATTGTATTCAAAATCAGTAAGTTATTCGCAAATAACGCATTTATTGCGTAATTTCAGAATTAAGTGTTGCAGGAACATTAAAGCGAATATCCTAAGTACACAGTTGACCCTCAAAACGAAATTAAAACTCAATCGACTGTAACACATAATTATTAAACTATTCTTCTTCCCAAATTGGATAGATTAATATGTCGTATCCTGAATATACATAACACCATAACACATTACTGCATGTTTATACTTACACTAGCAACAACCGATCTTCTTTCTATTTTCCAAAGCTTCTTATTAACTTGCACTAGTTTACACGTATCACAAATCTTTTCCTCAGTTTTTCACCCTCTTCCCAATAGGCTAGAGCCTAGAAACTTTCCACACAAACTCAATTTAATTGGCTATACAATATATTCAGATATGAAGTTACCAATAAACTAAATTTCGAAAAAAAAAAGTAAAAAAATTTGAAAACAAAGAAACAAAAAGTAGAAAAAAATACGCATATATTTCGTTAAGCCAACTCCTCTATATGGCAAAAGAGTAATAAAAGAATTAAAAATTAAAAACTAATTTTCTCTCAGCCAGAGGAAAATTAATTAAAAATTAAACTATATCCTCATGAATTTTTAAAAATAGTAAAGATTTTTCAATCCAGCCGAAAACTTTTGACTAATACCTGAAATGTAGTGTAAAGTTCTGCCGTCTACCACCCGATTTACAATTAAGCACAACATTTCAATTTTTAGTCAAACATTTTCAGCTGGACTGAAAAATCTTCCCCTTTTTTCTAAGTACTTATAAAAAGGATTAACAGTCATTATCAGTATATTTTCTCTCATTTTCTGTTTGCCTAAAGAAAAAATAATTTTTTACTCTTGAGTTCTTTATTTTACTTTTTTGCCACAAAAGTGTTGCTTTTTATACTATAATTTTATCCTGTGCACTAAATAATTATGTACGTTATAATTGTATGATTGGACTACTACTAATAATGCTTTAAAATACAAATACTCTAAAGAACAAAAAAGTATCCATCTTTGCTCTAAGAAAAGATATCTGCACAAATTCGAAATGTTTTTTGAACACATGGACAACGTTTTGTATTGATTTTCACTCTCCGAAAACTAAATCTTGTGAATTTCCATGATGTTCATTTTTAAATAATCGTAAATAGAGTAAAGACTTTTTAAGATATGTGACTAAAAAAATAAATTTTTAATACTGCCTCTCGACAGAATCACAAGAGCAGAAATGTTCTTGTAGACTTACTTTAGGCGTTGTTTAAAGTACATATTTCTTCTGTTTAAAGCTTATAAAAAGCACATTTTTAATGATGCGTACACACTTTCTATCCAAGCAGATCGAGAACTACCGTAAAACATTCATCGAAGTTATTTTCAAATTTAGAGAGGTTGGGTACTTTAACTTCAAACTGGAAGCAACTCGAAGACTATAGGTGACGTACCTCATAATTTTGGGTCGTGGTCAAGTACCGAGGTCGACACCTGAGATGGCCCCTCCGTTTCCTAACTTTCACACAAAATCAGCGACAAGAATTTGAGCCTCGTCATATCAAACGTGCTACAGCCCGATTACACGACGGATCTTTAGCGGCCTAAAGGTTCCATTCCATGAGTGGACGAAAACCTCCTTCTATGAGTTCGCAAACACGACCACTAGGGTATCGTGGTGAAATCACTTGAATTAAACAAAAATAATTTAAAGTCGATAGTAAAAAATTATAAATATAAGATATTTATTTAAAAATAGTAATTATTGTTTATCTTATAAAATATATTATGCAAAATATATAATCAATGTTTTAGCTATACTAATATATTGAGGAAATAAATCTTTCCGGAAAAAAAGTGTTAAAAAAAATATAAGCTCTTTTTTGTAAGAACAGAGAATAGAAACAAATTTGGAAAAAAGAGTTTATAATTTCTTTTTTGTGGATTATTTGTTATACTAGTTACTATTCTTCTGATTTCTTCAATTGTTTCTCAGGTTAATAAATATTACCTTTATACGAAAAAACACCGAATGATTGGTATCAAATTTCTGGTTAGAGATTGTTTTCATTTTAGTGTCCTTTAAAGAGAAATTAATTCTACCGATTCTTCACCAAATTTGCTAAAGAAACACTCGATTTGTAAATGTTGCGGAACAGTTAATGCTGTCGAAGAATAGTCTCTCTGATAGTACCGTAGCAAACCTTTTCTAACTGATGGATGCCAGAGACTACGCTTTCTCTCTTCCTAACACAAATTGTACATAAAATATTTTATAACTATTTCGTAGAAGATAACTAATACAAAATGTATAAAAATAGACTGTTTATTTTACGTAGAGAGAAAAACAAACAAAAAAAAATCTCCCAAATTTCTGCAAAGTCTGTAAACGCTCAAATTTATTTTATAAGTAAAATACCTAATTAAAGTTCAAAGTATGCAAACTTAAATCAGTGCATCCCAATGCATTGAAGAAATTTTCAACATGTTATGATAATGCGCTTGATATTTAAATAAATTAAAATTTTCAAATTTGAAATTCTGCAAGCATAAAAGAACTAAATAAAGAATTGGAAAGTGGTTTTTCACTTTTCTCTTCTTGCTCATACCATATTTTACTTTTATAAAATTTATTGTGATTCCATGTTTGTAAACTTCGCTCTTACAAACAGCGTTCGGAGTGTTGTCGACGGACTTAGTAACTTTGGTCTTCTGTCAAATGATGAGAATAATATCTGATATAAAACCCCATTCTCTAATGTGAGTGTGTGAATAGCAGTGGAGTTTAATGGCGCAAGAGCCAGATTCAACCCTGCTGCACCAAACAATTTGTAACTGCGATCTAGACGTTTGAATGAGCAAAGGATGGTATTTTTAGTGGAGCAAGATACAAATGAGACCATGCGCCAAACATAGTGAGCAGTGAGTGTAAAGCTAGTAAAATGTAAATAGTGATCCTGACATGAAGAAACTGAAAAAAGTTTTTTGGCAAGAAGGTAAGGTCGAAAATGGAGAAGGATGGAAGAGATATCTCAGGAAACGACACCTTTGTTTACTTAATGTAGTAAACTCCATTGGAAAGAAAAGGATCACTTAGGTCCTTCCAGTTCGTGAATCCCATACTCACCTGAAAGAGATAAGTTTTGGAGTTCACACCATTCTTTAAACTTCTACATCTTACTGAGGTAAGGTTTTTGAGCTTCTAAAAGCCTGATATGCACCATCATGGTGGTTGGTTTTGTAAAAGAAGGCTCCAATCAACGTCTCGAAGGAAAGAAAGCGAGTTACAAATTAAGGAGTTCTTAGTCACAATTATAATATTTACACTGTAAGTCATTTCAGAGTGAAATGTTAAAAGCGATTTTAATGCTTCTTAAAAAGTTCATCTAAATGAGCAATAAGAAAATGTCCAGTTATATTCAACATTTAAAATCATTCAAGTATAAAAAGCATTGTTTCATGAACCGGATTGAAAGAGTAACTGTTTTAACGTCGCCCTTAGAACCAATACGTGGGTTCCTGGTCAAAAAAAGATAAATATGAAATTCAGTCAAGTGACGAGGAAGATAAACGAACTTATTCCTTCACCTCCAATTTTCCACACCACAGCAATGGATATAATTTAACCCTCGAAACTTTCTTCCCTACACGGTGGACTTTTAATGCATCAGGATTAGAGTAAACAATTCTAGAAGCACTGCTACAGTCAACACGTGACTATGACCACTTTTGTATTCCGGCAACAGCTGCATTAGGACTCTAACGAAAGACTCCATGGAAGCAACCCCAATCATGGTATTTTGACGTTAAAAACTAACCTACAGAATGCATGAGACCACATGAAAAAGAAAATTACAAAGTGTTGCTTCATTATTGTTTGAAAACTATCCATGTTTCTTAGTTTTGAAATATTTCTTAATTACTTTTATTTCATTTGTTAAAAAATTCAAAGTATGTACTTTTTGTTAAATAAAACACTTACACGCGTCAATCATCACGTAAAAAATACAGTTGTGTACTCAAAATGAAAACAAATCTTTCTACATTCTTCTATTTAGCCCATGAGACTGCGGAACGACTCCAAAGGCATGTTTGCATCCAGAATTGTTTCAAGTTTTAGGGATACAATTTTAATAGGCAAAAATTATAGTGCTCTGTACTATACGAGTAACTTCTAAAATAGCAAATATATCTTTAAAAAAAATTAGTTACAATTTCTTAATTGTATATAAAGCCGATTAAAAATCCTATTTTTGTAATATTTTAAACAGTGTTTTTTGAATGTAGTCAATAATTCACATTTATCATAATTTTTCCTTTTAAGTAGTGGAAATATTGCGTTCTGCTTGGAATCCATTCTAACAAATCTCAGATTTTTATACGAATTTAGTTTCTTATGAAATTGAAGCAATATTATATTTGAAATATTATTATCATCAAAATTTTTAACTAATTGCATTCAAAGTTATTTAACATTAGGGGGTTATTAATTCCCCGTTATTTAACCCCATTTAAGAATGATATCTCAATTTCGAAAATCATTTTACACAAATTTCCAATTTTTTGCATTAAGATAGGTTATTTAACATAATTAGTAATAAATAAATTGTTTTTCGCACGGTTTCACTCGCATAAATTTAAAATTTCAATTAACAATCAAAGTGTATACGTCCATAAATATTCGATAAACCTAGAAAAATTATGTCATACTCCCCAACACTAAAACAGTACATTTTGTGATTTAAACAAAAAAAATGCTCCACACTTTAATAAGAAAGTAATTATTTATTTAGTGTTCTCGAGTACAACCAATTTTCATTTTAATAAGAATTAACAAAAAAAGTTTTAATTTACAATTTACTCAAGGCTATTTAAAAAACTGGTTTTTTGTTGTTTTTCCTCCTAAATATTATATGTATTCGTCTAAATACTTCAATTTAATTCCATAAAATTTCAAGCAATATCAGACAGAAAATTTCCACAAAGATATATCATGCAACTTGGAGACCTTTCACTTGAGAATTTCTAAAAGATATTGTAACTATGAATGAAATTTGAATATAACTGATAACAGAATCGCACAATTCAATTATAATAATCACAATTAGTAACATGATCGCATAATAACAGCAATACTAGACACCTATGATTCTTTTTAAACTTTAGTCACATATTGAAAGTATAAATCGTTCCGCAAATGGGTAGGATAAAATTCATTTGGAGTAAGATTCACGTGATCACTAATTAAAACTTTAAAATTAATTCCCTTAATGTCGCACACGTTAATATCAAATATTCGGGATCCAAGAAATCGTTTGTTAAATAGGTGAAAATATATTTATTCCTTTTGATGAATAGTTGTCGCCTACAGTGAAAGTGTTGCGACAATGACATAATTCAAGTATCAAAAACATGAAGACCTATTCTCAGTACAGATACGGGAATGTTTTCTTAAACTACCACTTCGTGAGAAAGATGTCTTGCAGAATTCACAAACGTATGGTTTTTCTTTGGTATGAATACGTAAATGACTTCTAAGCGCACTATTATCACTACATGCGTATTTGCAAATTTCACAAACATAAGGTTTTTCCTTAGTATGGATGCGCAAATGCCTCTTTAAATTACTATTATGACTGAAAGATTTCTTGCAAAATTCACAAATGTAAGATTTTTCATTTGTATGAAGTAGTAAATGATCCTTTAAGTGGTTATTTTGAGAAAATGCTTTATTACAAATTTCACAAACATACGGCCTTTCTTTGGTATCTATACGTAAATGACGTCTCAATGAACTATTGTCGTGGAAAGCGCAATTGCACACTTCACAAACGTAAGGCTTTTGTATGAATACGGTAATGTTTTTTCAAATCTCCATTAATAGAAAAACCTTTTTGACAAATGTCACAAACAAAAGGTTTCTCATTTGTGTGAATACGTAAATGAACATCTAAATGAGAGCGTTGAATAAAAGCCTTGTTGCAAACAGAACACGAAAAAGACCTCTCATTTGAATGAATGCGCAAATGACTATTTAAATTATATTTTTTAGAAAATGATTCGCCGCAAATTTCGCAAGTATATTCTACCTTCTGTGCACAAATACACAAATGTGTTTTCAGATTAAGCCTCGATGAAAAGGCCTGTTTACATTTATAGCAACTAAAAAGTTTTTCTTTGCAATGATTTGCTAAATGCCTTTCTAACAGTTTCTTTGAGGCATGTACCTTTTGGCACAAGTGACATTCATTAATTTTCTTATCCATATTATTGAAATAAATGATAAATCAGCAAGTCTTTCTTACCTAAAATCTTGTAACTCTTCTCAGCGTTCAAAGTCTTTGACAGGAATATTTATGTTTGCACACGAAGATATATGCGTGTTCAATAATTATTGTTATTTAGCAAAAAAATGATACTATCATTCGTATCCAGTGGTAAAAGATATCTTTTGAATGTTTTCAAACGAAATATAAAAGGAGATTAAAATCTTACATCCCTTACTTGTCAAGCGTGTATACAGTGACACAAGTTTCAGTTTAATTAAACTGAACATAAGATATACCGTTAATATTGTCTTTTTTAAAACTTACACTGGGTGTGCGTGGCTTGAATGTTGCAAAAGCATTAATTTAAAGTAGATATCCTATCTTATCAATATGAGAAATTTGTTTTAAGAAATTATCTATTGTTTAACTTATAAAATGTAACAAATAAAAAACACGTAGAGATTAAAAAAAAACTACTAATAAATAGAGGAATTGAATCTCTAATTAAGTATGTAATGAAAACTAACATAAGGCTTTATAGTAATGTTATAAACATGTAGGCAAGAAGTTAAGTCTGAATTTTTTTTCTTTATAATTTTTTTCCTAAATATCGTGTGTTAGCAATAGACAAGTTTGTATCGTTGGGGACAGGTGTGTCTTGGGTTCGAGCCCTGATGATACTACAGAACATCGTGTTGCCGGCGCTGAAGTGTAGGATCTGCCGATGCTGAAAGTCCTCTCCTTTGCTTTGTGTTATAATAGTACACGGAGGTATCAGCCCACAGGTGTCAACTTCGTCTCTTGACCAAGGTTACAAATTATGGGGTCTTTTGACAATAGATTGCCGTATTTATTCTAGGTTGACGTTGGTATCAATTAACGATATCATTCTTCTGAATTCTTGATTTTATTCTAAAGTTTCAGAAAGTAACTTTTTATGTAAACAACAACGAAATACTAGGTATAAATTTTTTTTGTTAGAGATAATCTTCAATTCTATCTACCAAAATTAGAATTCAACTCGTAGAATCCTTTTACTAAAATTGTATAAGCATACGATAAGAAAATAATTAAAATTCACGAATCATTTATTGCTGCCGAAAATTATCTTACTGATTCGGCCATGTCCAATCGTTTCTGCAAGATGGATGTCAGTAGCTTTCCTTCCTTTCATGATAAAACACATTGTACAAAAGCATGTTTTATAACTTTTTCTTAGTAAATGAGTTATATAAAACAAAAAGTAGAAAAATGTAATCTTTCTAATGTATGAGAAAAGAAAAAGAATGCCAAAAAAAAAACATTTTGAATTATATTCGTATAAGCGTTATATGTAAAGTATCTAATCTCAGTACCATAATTCCGAGATAATTCACGTCTACATTCAATTTGTTACGGTTATTTGAAGTATTTTTTTGAAAAAATAAATGTTAGTGTGTAATTCGAAATCACATATTCTTCAGATCCACATACGCAACAAAATATGATTGATGCGAAATCAAAAGACAAATTAATTTCCTAAATTCCTGTTGCTACACCTGATATAACTCTCGTGACGAATTGATAGGATGTTTGTTAGCGTCGCTCTTGGAAGTAGAGAGTGGGCAATGGTCGACGGACCTAGTAATTTAAAACCTGTGTCAATTGACGAGGAAGACACCTTTTGCATGTCCCATAAATCACTGATTTAAAATCTAGGAGAAGCGAAAAACTTTTCTTGCAACATCACACCATATGTCGGATTGCTTAGTGGAAAGAAAGGTCCAATCCAAGTGTCGGAAGCAAAAACCGCAGTTCAACAATTCGTCAACATAACCACTATTCAACCTTAGCGGAAACACGTGAAGCAAATTTTTGGACATAAGATATTCACAAATGTTCGAGCGCATGCTATAGATTTACGGTCTTGTTTACAGAATAAGAGGCACCGCAAATGTAGAGACTTCACGCTTGGTCGCGGTAGAGTAGTAAATAAGGCATCGGACTCACGGCCGACGGTTTTCGTCCAGTCGTAGGTTCGAGTCTGTGGCCACAAGAGACCCACCATGTAGACGGGGCTGTTGCACGTTAAATCTGTCGGGGCCTAATATCCAACCGAAGTTTGGTGTGGATGTTAGGAGAATTTGTGCCAGCTCAGATAACGTCCTTGTCACTTGACAAATGTTCAAAATCTCGAGGTCCAACGCTAATGGTCCGTGGTGCTCCAATTGCGACATTAACTAAAACAAACAAACAATGGCTTCGTGCAAAACAGGTGTCGATCACTAGTGTTTGGCACATGCGTACTTCTTCTTTAGCAGCTTCAATTTCGTTATTTAATAGTCACAACTCGTAGCCCATTTACTCATCCATGCAACAGAGGAATTGTATCCCTGTGCTTTTTGCAAAAATGCCTTTACTGGGTGTTCTGAAGTAAAGTACATTTGGTAATTCACACAGAAGACAAGCCTTACGTTTTAATATTTATCAAAAAAGGATTTGGTTCCAGAAGGAGTTTAAAATGAAATTACTGAATTCATACTAAAGGAAACCTTATATTTATGAAATGTTGAAATCTACCTTCTATGACAATAGTACATAAGCATCGATGGATGGGAGTTTATTCCATTCCATTCAAGGCTATGAAAACCTAATACCGCTAAAGATAATCGACGTGTAGCCGGGAATGATATACTTTAAACCTGGTCGTGGCCCGCAAAGTCCTCCCTTGACGTTATGTGGAAGGTAAGAGAAGGAGGTCACAGTTCAGATGTCGTCCTCGTCACTTAGGTTCAAAATTACGAAGCACTTGGCCAATAGCGCTTTTGTTCTTTGCTTCTAGTGCGACGTTAATAATATAAAACCGTAACAAACGTTACGAACTGTCACTCATTCTTTTACCTCACACTTATCACTATTTGTTGGACTTTGCGACCAGATAGATTTAAGGTGCATCTCAGCCTAACTATTCGGCCGTTCCGTTTTATCATCAAGACTCGGAACCACGATTATAAGATAACTGCAGGTGTGAAATCCGCTACCATAACCGCTAGGTTACAGCGGCCACGAGGTTTGGGTGACGCAACAACATTAATTTAAAGTAGATATTATATTTTCTTTATGAGAAATTTACTTTTTAAAAAATAGTTTACCTTTTCCCTATAAATGTAAAATAAAAAAAAATGTAGACAGTCTCGTAACTCTTGTATTATCGATTCCTCAGATATTTTTTCAATTATATAGTGAAGATGGGTGGTAATAGGCTCCTCATTCCTAGTAAAAACCCAGAAAAAGTAAAAATTGTAAAAAAAGAAAGTTTAAAATATTTATTAATGTTTTTTTGTTAAATCAGGTATAATTCTTCTAAATTCTGCAATTGTTTTCTAACTTTTGAAACCTTTTTTGAAACCTTTTTTTGAAACTTTTTTTAATTTTTCTAACCATATCGATTCTTTCCCAACTGATGCATTTCAGAAGTTTCGTTTTCTTGTTTCATAAAACAAATTGAAATAAAATACTTTTTAAGTATTTCATAACAGACATTATATAGAATACATAAAAAATATTATGTTTATTACGTAAACCGAAAAAAGGGAGAAAATCAACTAAATTCTGAAAAGTAAATAAACACTTATATTTATCTCGCATATTGAGTACCTAATCTCCATACGAAATATACAAGTTCAAATGGATGCTTTTCTATGCTTTGAAAGAATTTTAGGATTTTATGATAATATTTTGCATTTATAAAAAAATTAGTAATTGCAAATTACATATTGCGCAACCATAAAAATATAGAAATAAGGAAATGGAAAGGTCTATTTTTTTACTATGTTTACTGCTAGGCCGTATTTAATTTTTGTGAGATTAATTGCTTTAATAGTTATTAACATTTGGATTATAAGGAATACGAGGAAATTTGTCAAAGAGCCTCGTCATTTTGTACCATGATCGAGTCACGAGGAGGACACATATATTGACACCCTTTAACAACCATAACGCATAGATCAATAAGTTCCGAGACTAACACAGAGTTGGCGCTCGTAGTAAACCAGTAAGCAGGTCTTTCTAGAGTACTAACCTTTGCTTGAAATGTGTCAAAATGTTAAGTCGAACGGAACAGAAACAGCTGAGTTATCGAGGTTGGAGTAAAGTCGTTTTGTAGTTTGTTTAAAAAATGGAAAAAACCGAGTTTCGTGTTCTGATAAAACATTGTTTTTTAATGGGTAAAAACACCGTGCAAGAGAAACAATGGATTGAAAAATGTTACCCGGACCTGTGGAAGCCGTTACACCGGAAAATGTGAGTGAAGTGACAAAAATTATAATGAAAGATCGTAAAGTGAAGCTCCGTGAGATTGCTGAGATGACACAGATATCATATGGAAGTGTATTTACTATCCTTCATGAAAAATTGAGCATGAAAAAGGTTTTTTCCAAGTGGGTGCCGCGATTGCTTTCGATGGAACAAAAACAGCAACGAGTCGATAATTCAGAAAGCTGTTTATCGCTATTTACTCGCAACAAAAAAGATTTCTTGCGTCGTTACGTGACCATGGACGAAACATGGATACATCACTACACTCCAGAGTCGAAGCGGCAGTCATCTGAGTGGCGCACAGCTGGCGAAAGCCGTCCAAAGCGTCTGAAAACGCAGCAGTCAGCTGGCAAAGTCATGGCGTCAGTTTTTTGGGATACGCATGGCGTGATTTTCATTGACTACCTCGAAAAAGGTAAATCGATCAACAGTGATTATTATATTGACTTGCTGGTGCGTTTGAAGGAGGAAATGGCAAAAAAACGACCGCACATGCAGAGAAAAAAATCCTTTTTCACCAAGACAATGCACCCTGCCACAAGTCGATGAAAACAATGGCAAAATTGAATGAATTGGGCTTTGATCTGCTTCCCCACCCCCCATACTCGCCAGATTTAGCCTACAGTGACTACTGGCTCTTTGCTGATCTTAAAAAAATGCTCCAGGGAAAAAGATTTGTCTCAAATGAGGAGGTCATCGCTGAAACTGAAACTTATTTTGAAGCGAAAGATAATTTTTTTATAAACATGGTATTGAAAAATTGGAAAAGCGTTGGAACGATTGTATCGCCCTAAAAGGTGATTATGTTGATGAATAAAAAAAAAATTTGCAAAAAAAAATGTTGTTTTTAATGTTAGTCTCGGGACTTATTGATGCATGTGTTACTCCACCTTCATAATGTTTTGAAGTCGTAAAACGCTTCACTAAAAACATCCCGCTAAATGGGTGTTTGTTTTGTGGAGAAAGAGTTTCTTCTTTTTACCCGAAGGAAAGTTATTCGGTCACAAAATCGTGATCATGACCATTCGAGAACTGCGTTCGAAGTTTAGTTTGAGAAACATACTTTCATGCAAATGAAATATTCGAAATGAAATTGATATTTGTTCTCGTTCACTGTTGCGCATTTTTCAAAATAATATTGAGTAAAGAACTGTGTTTCATTTAAACTCACGAAAATGCAAGTATTCCTCTTTACAGTTGTGTCATGAAATCAAGAATGTACATGCAATCTTCACTCCTTGGAATACAAATTGTTTGCTGAAAATGTATCCTTTCTGGTGCAGAAGAGTTTAATTGAACTATGAATAGAAGTACAGATATTCTACTAATCTTGTAAAAATAGAGTAGAATAATGAAGATATTGTGGTTAAAAAAACTGTCATGCAATACGTTTGGAAAAAAAATATATTTTTGAATTTATCATTTCCCGTGAACGATTAATTATTTTTATATTTCGCTCTTGAAAGCGAAACGTTTGGGCTATTGGTGAGTAACCTCTTTATTTTGAGCCTCCATCAAGTAGCGAGGATAACTTGATGGTTCCTCCCCAAACTTTTACATCGTGCGAACGGGAGAGCTTGATGCCTACACGAATTAAATGTGCGTCAGCACCATAAAATATGGTTTGCTATTGACATTGGGATTTGTACAAACCACTTGAAAACAGCACTGGCTTCGACCGAGAATTCGGCTGCCACGACACACTGTCAGCCGAGTGGGGGCTCTAATGATAACTAAAGCATGATGAAAATGAAACACTCTTCAATTAAGATATTTTTTTGTAAAATTTTCAATACATTCAGTAATTCTTTATGCAAGTATATTCTTTAAATAATGGCATACCCTTAAGAACGAAATAGTCATTCATTTATGTAGTCGCAACAGAAATTAAATTTAAAAAATATATAATTTATTAGTCATATCTATACACAATCCAATATAGTTATATCCTTTCTTTAAGATTTTACTTGTTATCGTTATGGATAAGGTGTTGAAATCTTAACACCTTACATATGTCAAAAATGAATTCCCTCGGCAGTAATTACGTTAAGTCTCCGACGCATGTCTCCATGGAAACAATGCAAGGCAGGATTTACAGATGTTGATAACTCATCCATATCATGCATGAGGCCACAGGAAAAAGAAAACCATAAGCTATTGCTTCATACTTGCTTTGAAAACAATCCATGTTCATTCATTTTGAAACATTTTCAATTATTTCTATTTAATTTCCTAAAAAATTAAAAGTATGTACATTTTGTTAAATAAAACACTTGTAAAAATGTCATTGTGTAATTGCAAATGAAACAAATATTTCTACATTCTCCTATTTAGGCCATGATACTGAGGAATAACTCCAAAGTCATGTTTGCATTTGTAATAAATTCAAGGTTTAGGTTTTAATATGATGGCAACATTTTAATGAGAGAAGATAAAGAGTTCAGCACTAAGAGGAAATTTTGCCATTTCTAAAATGATTTTTAATCATTTTTTTTATTACAAAAGCAATTTCCTGAAAATAAAACCAATTTTATTAAAAACAATTTTTGTAATATTCCTAGCAATGTGTTTGCATGTTGTATATAATTCTTATGTATTATAATATTTTTTTTTTAAGTACTGATATTGATTTCTGCTTAGAGCCTATTGTACATCGTTGATTTTTATTAAAAATCTAATTTTCTTTTTAAAAGAAAACACCTATTCTTTTAAATATAAGTTTTAAAACTTTATTTGAAATTAATGTTATATTTGAATTATTGGATCAATATTATATTTTAAATATTATTATAATTGAAAATTTAATTAACTGCTTTATAGAAGATATTTAACGATATGTGAGTAATTCTTTCCTGTATTTAACACCCATTTTAGTATTAAGTCTTATTTTACAAAACATTTTGAAGGAAACTTTCCAACATTTCACATTAATATAAGTTATTTTATATATTTATTAATAGTTTAGACGAAATTCTCACTGTATCACTTGCATACTTTTACCATTTCAAAGCGCAACATGTATCTGAAAAGGAATAAACCTAAAAAAAAAAACATACTTCTCAACACACTAAAAAAAAATCATCTAATGATTTATATTAAATACACACCACTTTGAAATGATTTAAGGACATTTTTATTTTTTTCTCTCCAGTTGAAATAATTATTTTAATAAGATATAACATGAATAAATGTAATTTATAAGTTACACGAGCCTATCATAAAAAATTGTTTTTTGTTATGCGCTTTTGATATAAATCTTTTTATCACTACATGTGAAATATTTTTTTCTATACCATTGCAAAAGTTATCTGTAAAATAAGAAGAATTATATTTTATCTGCGTCTGTTTAGTATTTTTCTGTCTCAATATCGCTGTGTTCGTCTAACTGCTTCAGTCTATATTCATAAAATTCACTGCATCATCAAAAAACTATTTTTCTCAAGGATATTGCATGAAATTCGGAAAACGTTATCCATGAAAAATTCGTAAAATGATTTTTAACTATAAACAAAATATAATTGTAATTTCATAGCAGAAATTAAAATAAAAATATCGCACAATGACAGCAATACTTGAAACATATGAATTTTACAAATTTGTGTCAATTTCAAAAAGTATAAATTGTTAAGTAAATAGGAAGGATAAAAATCAATTGAAGTAAGAATCTCGTTTGTACTAATAAAATTCAAAATTTAATTCTTTGAATATCACATACGTAAATAGAAAATACCAGGGATCCAAAAAATTATTTGTTGATTAAGTGGAAAATACGTTTATATTCCTTTTGGTTTTCTCTCCAGTGACAGCTTTAGGAGAATAACCTTCTACTAGTATGAAAACCATCAAAGTCCTTCCTCGGTACAGGTACGGGAATGCCTTTTTAACTTATTACTTTGAATGAAAGATTTTTTTTGCATAAATAATAAACGTTTGGATTTCCATTGGTATGAATAAGCAAATGACTTCCAAGCGCACTTTTGTTAGTACACGCGTATTTGTAAATTTCACAAATATAAGAGGTTTCCTTCGTATGAATGCGCAAATGCGTTTTTAAGTCACCACTGTAAGTGACAGATTTCTTGCAGAATTCACAAACGTAAGTTGTTTCGGTTGTATGAAGGAGCAAGTGACGTAATATGCTACCCCTTCGGTAAAACGCCTTATTACAACGTTCACAAACAAATGGTCTTTCTTTGGTATGAATACGTAAATGACGTCTCAATGAACTATTGTCGCGGAAAGCGCAATTGCACATTTCACAAACATAAGACTTTTCTTTGGTATGAATACGGAAATGTTTTTTAAAACCTTCTTTAGTAGAAAAACCTTATTGGAAAATATCACAAACATACGATTTTCTCATTTGTATGAATGCGTAAATGAAAATTTAAGTCAGTGCGTTCAGTAAAATCCTTGTTGCAAACAGTTCAAGTATATCACATATGTTCAGGCTGAACTGTATTCTTCAAAATCGCGAATTAATGCATTTGATAAGCAATACCATTTTTGAAGTAAGCTTCTATCTTTTTTTCCTATTTTTCGAACTTTCTTTATAAACTGTACATTCCGGTTATGCGAATTCGTTTCAGAGAGAGATCCATATAGTTATTTTGTCAAGAAAGAAATAAAAGTAAAAACTTTATAAAGTCCAAACGTTTGTCTTTGGCATACATTTTTCCTTAATACAAAACATAATATCTCAAATGATATGTACTAATGAATCTTGTTTCTTTAATCAGTAAACAAAAAATTCTAGTAATAAGTAAAATTCAAAAAAGGTTTTAAGAAAATTGTAATGTTTGTGTGTGGTTCGAAGATATAGTGAAATGAGTTACGCTTTTTAAAAAATTAACAAAACTTTATTTAGAGATTAAAATAGG
>BMAW01096215.1:0-27670 GCA_019974015.1 Nephila pilipes
CCTACTCAAATTTTCAAAATTATTATTACAACTCTATTTTATCACAATAGAAATGTCTTAATAAGATAATAAATCGTAAGGTAGCTAAAGGGTATTATTTTTTTTTTTTTTTTTTTTTTTTAGTTTTTTAAAATATGTTCTATGAATAATAAACAAAAGTAATAATATTTTATAAATCATAACAAATTAATAAACGGAAAAAGTTTTAATGACTTTGCAATGATTGTTTTTGAGTGCAAAGGATTTTTACGTCTGAAATAATTGTTGAAATCTGAAACCTACTGTCTTCCTCAGTATCCAATCTGTTTCTGTATTTTGTTTTTGTCGTAGAGAACACAGAGAAAGATTTTTCATATGCATAAGTTGAAATATGTGTCATTAGATGTTTCACGCTCTTTTGGTAATTTTAGGATAATATTTTCTAATGTCCAATCGAAAAATTCATAATATCAATTTTTACTAAAACTTGGTTTCAACTGAGTGTCGGTCGATATATTGATTTGTTGTTCTCTTTCATTTATTGGTAGTTCGGAGGTGTCACAGTCTTGAGAAAGATTTTGGATCCAAGATATTTTTTTTTTTTTTTCTGAACAGGGAAATACCCGAAAAATGTTTTTTGCGGACCTGATAAATGTTGGATCAAACAAATTTTTATATTTTTATAGGGATTAGCACTACCGTCTACTAAAATATTATGCAAATTAGAAAAAGGATTCAGTATTATCTTTCAAAATGCAATCTGACCAAAATTTTAGTTTTAAAAGAGTGGCGTCAATTTTACTTTATATTTGTAAATAGAGAAATAAGGAGGCGATTCTTCATCATAGCCAAAGAATAGAGATAAATGTGTGACCTAGTGCATGTGGATTAATGTATTTTGAAGCATGTGACTTTTATGAAATTTAAGATCTTATTTATTCATAAAATATTTATCTATGTTTATTTTTCATAAGCAAACATCCTTTAGAATATAATCATTTATAACAATTTGAATTTTTCTAAAATTATGGGGCTTGGATTAAGCAAATAGTAATCTCTAACTAACCCCTTCTCAAAGTCCCAATGAACACTAGGTTTCCGCGGAACCCATGTTGAAGACCTCTGTATTAAAGAAATGCCATGCGGGAAGATCTGCCTCAAAATTCAGTAGACTAAATTCATGTGATGACATGGTCACGTGATACCCGCCTAATGTAAATAAGTCTTGTATATGCTTGCTTAGCACTGCGTTTGTAAAATATGCTATGCTTCAACAGCTAAAGGAACTCACATTTTACTAAATATACTACTTTTTAATTGAATGAGAAATTATCACAAAACTTTTCTATACATTTTTGACCCTAAATTAAGGCTTAAATCTTAATTTTAGATTGCTGTAGTATAAAAATATTCATTCATTCTTCTATCAACAATATGGGGTTATTTATATCAATAAAAATATTAAATGTAATAATTTATGTAATAATTTATATCAATAAAAAATTATATTGTAATAATTTATATCAATAAAAAAATTACGTGATATAAATAAAAACATTGATATAATGGCTACAAATTTATTTGTTTTCACATAGGCATTTTGTTATAATTTAAAAAAACAACCGAATTTAACTGTGATTTTCTAATATTTAAAAAAAGTTTTTTCATTGCAATTTCTTAAGATTTAATTTAATGAGATTACTTAAGGAAAGTATATAGATTTTAATATTAGTATTTATTTTTAAAATTTGTTTTAATTTGTCGTATAGGGAAGCACACACATTGTGTAGAGTTTCATTTTATGATGCATTTGTTTCTTAAATGAATTACTGAAGAGAATTGTTTGAAACGAAACTTGATGTTTCCTATCTAAACATAGTATAACAATACTATGTTTTACTAATTATACTAAACATTGTATTATTAGTAAAATCAATATTATTTATCACATTATAACCTTTGTGACTAATTAAAATATCTGAAAAACTGGAGCATAATAAAATAAATATAAATCATAGTTTTCAATGTGCACTTATTATTCTATAACTTTATTATGTAATTCTGAACTTTTATTGGCATATCTCTATCCAGTATTATAAAACTAATTTCTGATGAAAAACTGTTTCAATTAATATTTTTGAGAATATATTCTTTTAGTTTATGGCAGTTTTCTTGAGAAATATTTTTAAAAATATATTTCTTTCTTATTACAATATACCCGTATATTATGAAAATATTTTGTGATTGTAATTATTTTAGATGATGTTTCACTAACTATATGCATAATTTCGAAAATTTTCAAAAAAAAAAGTGTACAAACATAGCTCTGAATACCTTCTCATACATTATGTATATAGAATTACATTCTATATAGTTTCCGTTAATATTTCCAAACTGTACGAGTATTTAAATAATCGTTGAAGAGTAAAAAGATGTCTTTTAGTTTAGTTCTTGTAAAATAATCCCCCCCCCCTTTGAAGACTATTGGCCATTTAGAATATCAAATTCAGACACAGCATTTAAAGGATTTCCGCTTTGCTAAAGGGTTAATTTATCAGATTAATAATCAAACTTCAACCACCCTAGGTTGTCATATCTATTAATACTGCTCTGAATAATTTCGTAAGTGCAAAAGCAAATAATATAACTTGTATATATATATATATATATATATATATATATATATATATATATACATTCCTTTTTAATTCAATAAGAAATTATCACACATTTTTTTATGTCTTGTTACAAAAGATATATTTAAATCTTAGTTCTGATTACAATAGCACAAATATATTGAATCATTCTTCTATCAACAGTTAAAATAATTGCTTCAAAGTTATTTGATTTACACAAAGCCATTTTTTATGAATATGAAAGCATCCTGATTTAATTGTGATATTCTAATATCTTAAAAAATATGTGTGTGCCTGTGTTTCTTTTTACTGCTGTTAATAATTTAATTAAATAAGATTATTTGTGATTTTTAGTACGTATTTATTTTTAACATTTGCTTAAATTGTCTGGCAATATTTGTTGGCTTAAACAACTAAAATTTTCACATTTTAATGAATGATTAGTGCAAAAATACTTTAATATTTTTAAAACTTTATATATTTGAAAAGTTATATTGTAATATCTTTAAAAAATTATATTACATCTTAATTGATCTTTTCAGAAAATGATTTCCATATGAATAATTATTCCTGCATTTTGCGTACTATTTGTAATATTACGTTGTAATTATATCTTTAGTGACTTACTTCTTAGCATTAATTCCTGAAAAGTTATAAGACATATTATCTTTAAGAATTATTATAGATAAGTGTTGAAATTTACTTTCATATACGTAAATATTTATGAATGATATTGATAATATTTTACAGAATAATACCATAGTATATATAAAAAGAAAAGTAAGGAAATTTTAAGATTTTTGGGACACTTTGCTATACTTTTTTATTGATGACTAAATAGCAATGATGCTCAATAAGAATTCTATTTTTTTTTCTTTATAAGAGTAAGTTAATGTATATTAAACTGCCTTTTAATTGATAGAGAAATTATTATACATTTTAATATCTTGTTTTAATATATTTAATTATATTCAAGATACTAAAAATTATCCATTTTCGAAGAATTGTTGTACATCAGTTTTTCCTTCCAATAATACTGTGTTGCAATAATAAAATAAGAAATTATACACACAGAATAAATGTTGTTAAAAATACTTTTATTCCAGATTGTTCTTTAATGAATTGCAGTAAATATCAGGTGCATTACGACAGGAATAAAGTATTTCAGAACATAATTTTCTTAAAGAACATGGTTTTAATTAAAACACAAATTTAATGTGTATTTTTGTACGAAATTTTCGCAATCTATACTCGCATCCTTTCTGCCTTGTCCCAAATACTGTTCATCATATTGTAATTAATTATCTGGTGTTCAATCACCACTGTCTCACAATTTTAGTCATATGTTTTAAACTTATAACTTGGTGGGTGGAACCACAAATTGATTGTGTTGTAATACAAACTAGATTTTTACACAATATTTAAAATTTCAACTTAGACATTTCACATCGTAAGATTTTTTTTCAATGCTATCTAAATAAATGTTGCTAAAATTTAAATGTTTGGTGCAGCATATCTAAATTTTATTCTATACATGAATAGCAACACTCATTCACATAGACTGAATAAAATATTTCCTATTGTATTCGATAAATGACACAAACACTATTATATATAATTCATTATATTGTAGAAACACTTAAAATTTTTCACCGTAGGATAAGGTTGATCATATTATTTAGTCATTTCAATCGATATGTGAAACCATTTTATTTACATTTCAATCAGACACATTTGTTCATAAAAGTCTCAAGCTAAATAAATATTATTCAAAGGAATTTGTAAAGAAATTCATATATAATATAAGAGAACATGGTATTTGAATAGTGCTTATTTAAACAATTTAATTTATAAAAGTACATAAATAATATTTTTTTAAATATTCTCGTACCAAGACGATTTACAAAGTAAAAACAAGGATCTGGTGTTGTCCGAAAGAATCAAGAATCAATTTTGCATTACAAGGTAACAGAATAGATTATTAAGCTTTGTTCAAGATTTATATATATATTACTATGGCATTATTTGGAAATTTAATCCATACAAAGATCTCGAACATAAAGAACAACGAGAAAACAGTAAAAATGTAACAAAATATAAATAAACAGTCCCAAAGATCGAGGGACGAAGAGAAGGTAGGCATCCACACACAATCAGTCCATGAGGTCCCCCAAACCCTCAATACGGTCTAATGTAATCTCCTTGTTCCTGTGCATCTTTGTCTAGTCCCATACAATCCAGGAGACGGTCGGAGTGACTCCTGATTTTCAAATTAGACATATGTTGGCGTCAAGAATACATATTCTATTTAGGTGCTCTCTAGGGCAATCGCTGCCTGTCATTAATCTGAAATGGGCAACTGTTTCCTTTCTTGGTCTTAAGTTGTTGGTTTTCCAGGTGTTTTGGATGTGTTAACATGTATTATCTTTACATATAACATTTGAATTGCCTCCGCAGGATTTTTCCATATTTTTGTGGACATTCCTTTTTAAAAAACCTGGTGGATTTACATTTTGATCGCTTATTTCCTGGATTCCCCTTTTTGCCAATCAGTCTGCTTCCTCATTTCGATAGAAACCAACAGGGGAAGGTATCTATTTAAATACAATTTGAATATTTTTATCCCTTAAAATGTTTATATCTTTCATAATTTGTGTTGCAGAATGTTCGTTATCCGAGATTTTCTGGATAGCTGAACTCAAGTCGACAAAAATAACCACCCTACAAAAACAGTGACTATTTTCCCTTAATAACAAGTTTTATATTGCCAAGTATATCACATATACTTCCGCTTCAAAATTAGTCATAAAATTTCCCACAGGTGCATACAAAAAGAGCCACTTACTGTAGACACCTGCCCCAGGGGTTTCATTTATTTGGGACCCATGCGTGAATATTCATTTTGGTTCCAGATAATTTCCCTCTATAAGAGAGAATTTATGTAGCCCTTAGAATTGCATCGTAATTATGTCTTTGTTAGACTATTGAGAGTTAAGAAATAGTTTATAGCCTTGCACTCTAGTGGGCTTTCTAAACAGTCTATAGAGTCGTGTTTATCAGTATCAGTCAACTTTTCCCGATATTTTACAATAGGGAAAACTTGCGTATTTAAACATTCTTTATAACTTTCTTCTTTTAATTTCGCTTTTTGTGAGGATTTTAATCTAATATATGTACTCATTGCCTGTTTCTTTAATTCTTCGAAAATTGGCAGGTTCGAAGTATGTAGTTGGATTGATACAACAGGGGTGGTTTAGACAGCTCCTATTATTATCCGAAGAGCTCTATTCTATAATAGTTCCAAAACATTTATTTTATTTTGTGCTGCATAATACTGTTCTTCATTAATTAATTAATTAATCTAATTTGCCAGACAGAATCATAAGCACCCTTTAAGTCATCTAGAATTACCAGGGCACTTTTTTGTCGTTAAAACTTGATTTGATTTTATGCACCATTTTCAGAATTGAATTAGATATATACATATTTTCTCTAAAGCCTGCTTGTTCTTCTGCTATATCATGTTCCTCCGGGGAAAACTTTAGTCTTGCTATCAGCATTTTCTTAAAGGTTTTGGCTATTATTAATGTGAGGGATATCGGTGTACATGAATTTATACATTCCTTCGTTTTTCCTGCTTATTCAAGATTTATAAAATGTAAGTAGTTCTCTTTCTCAAAATTACATTTTTTGCCTTCGGTATCATTTCCACCAAGAACATAATTTTAAAAAGTAACATTTTATACATATTTTTAAAACATCTTATTGATTATCACCGATATAAGTTTAGGTGTGTGTCTTATTATTCACATAGTCAGAATTTTAATTTCCGTCCTTTACTTTGTATTAAAACAAAAAAGTAAATGTTATATTTGAAAAAAAATTATTAATTTATGTGAGAAAAAGAAGCAAATGTTTGGAAAATCTTAATGCTAAAACTCGAAAATGTATATGGAATTTATATATTCACATTTCTTTTTCTTAAGTTCTACTGATTCCTTTTTAAAACACTATAAACCACTTAGGATTAAATTAAATTTGCTTGCAAAATAAAGTTTTAAAAAACTATAATTCAAAGTACAAAATTATAACTGTTTGAATCGTAAAACCTCTTAATTGAAAGATTTAATAAGTTAATTTAAATTTAAATCTAGTGTTGCTTTATTTTCTAAACAGAATTAGTCTGATAAATAAAAAGTGTTTATAAATGAAATGTTCTAAGATTCAGAAAAGATTAATTGCAATTTAACTATTCACATTTATTTTTCAGACCTTTTAGAATTATTACAATAGTAGAATAAATATCTGGGGCTTTATTTTTAACATGTTAGAATCAATCGATGATTTAATGATGTATAACAATATTTATAAATCAAAAATCTTCTATTTTGAAACCCAAAATAAGCTTAATCAAAACAAAAAGGAGAAAATAACTTAATGACCGTTAGAAGTTCAAAAATAATTTCTTACGGCAGAAGATAATTTAAAGATTAATCATAACTATACAAACAAACGCCAAAAGGGGTATAAAATGCTTAGCTTAGCAATGACATTTCAACAACTTAGTTAAACGAGAATAATACAATTGAAGTATAAATATATACTCGCATTAATTTGCTGTTTAATGCATATAATTGAATAACGTAAGAAATTAGATAAAATTAAATAGATTAATCGAAATAAAATTATTTGGTTTTCTCACAGAACCTTTTCATTCCAATAAGAACTGTAGGCGAATTTGTCTTTCATCTGTTTTCCAGAAAAAAGTAACTTATTTTAAAATAATAAAAATATCCCTTTGATCATAGCATAGGATGATATCCTGGAAAGCCATATAGAGTGGAATAATCTCCTTTCATTTTCCTTTCCAGTAACAAACAATACAAGGGGCCGGCTGTTTTCGTCTAGTCGTGGGTTCGAGACTTAGTGCCACCGTGTTGACCTGTCAAGACCTGTCGTGTAGCCGGGAAAGATGCATCTTAAATCTGCTAAAGAAGGAAATTCCTCCAATTGGCATGGGGTGGAAGTTTTAAGAGGGAGGTGTCAGCTCAGATGTTGTATTCGTCACATGACTGAGTTTTAAGATTGCGAGGTCCATCACCAATAGCCCTCGTATTCCTTCTCTACCGTTGCGTTACAAAAACCAATCAATCAGTAACAAACAGTAAATATTCGTCATCTTTGCTTTGGGCAATACTTGTCATCTTACCATTCGCATTCGTTTGTATGACGTAGAATAAGTGTTGGCATTTCTCTCAATTTTGTTTTAGTAGAACTCATGGGTTTTTTTTTTTTTTTTTTTTTGCGGCGCTCAGTAATATTTTTTTCGTTTCCTCTTATTTCTTACCCACTGTTCACAAGTAATTCTCAACATCAGACATGATGAAAAACAGGTACTGCGAATGTCGTTCATTGAAAGATGAACGGAATGTGAAATATTTTGTTATAGAACTAAATGACAAAGTACCATGCTTGTTATGTTCTAATACAAGAGTTGTGCGAAAAGAGGGGAAAAAAAACATTGTTCATTATCAAACTCAACAAGCAGTATAGTAACCATAACTTACAAAAAAAAAATCAAAGATATCTAAAATTGTAAATTTTTAAGAAGAAACCATTCGTCACAACTCAACTGTCTCGTAAAAATTAAGAGTGATAACAATGTAGTTACTAAAATCAGCTTATGATTAGCTGATTTATTAGCCTCGAAAGGAAAACCATTTACCAATGGTGATTAAATAAATCATGTTTGCATGGCAGTCGAAGAAATAGGCTTAGAAAAACTGAACTTGTTTTGATCTGTCAGTCTTTCGATGAAAAAAAAATTGAATAAGAACAGTAGTGTCACATTAAAAGAAATAGAAAGAAATGGAAACCTCTCTCCAATTAAAGCCTTCTAAACAACATATCCAAAAATAATGTTTATTATAATGTTCATTATGCTTAGTTTTATTTTCCATAAATTGTTTCATTTATTATCTTAAGCTTCGCATATCAATTTTAAATTTTGAACTTATATACTGTACATTTTTGCTGTTCAACATTTTTAGACAAGTTGATTTTACTTAATTGTTTTTTCAATGCATTATGTGTATTTTATGCTTTTACTTCCTCTCTTCGTATTGGTTGGCGCAGTTTAGCCATACGTGACTCTTGTGCCATTAAAATGTACACTCACTCACTCAACCAGCATTTTTCTTGTCCCTAAAATACAAAAATGGTCTAGTTAAAAGAGCTTTTTAAGGCTCCTTAAAACAAATCGATTTTGTACTACGAGCTTATTTTTTTAAAAAAATGAACTGATCCGAAAATCCCCAATTTTATATGCATTGATATTGTTAATTGATGCATAGAGGTATTTTTTTTAAAAGAAAAGACATTTAAAAAAATTACGGGTTAAAATGTACACTATTTTTTTATAGTTTTGAAGCCTTTCACATATTAATCTCCATTTGATACAAAACATAATAATAAATGTTTTTTTAGATAGGCTCTTATTATTCTTAGTGAAAGGTCTTATAATAACTATACAATAAATGTGCAAAACACTTGGTGGCTGCTCGAGCAGTGAATTCTTTCGAAATGCTACTTAAAATAAAACAATTTTAACATTGCGGAGATAAAGAAAATGCTATATGAAGTTACCTTAAAATACTGATCATGTGAGAAGTGTGTATTCTATCGTACTAATTTCTTAATTAATTATTTAAACTCCAATATGCCTTAATATTATCACAGAAAAGCATTTATAACGATCATATCAATACAAAATTTAACCAGTTCTATATATAGTAGGTTTATTAATAAGTACAAATTTTATTCTTTTTTTTAAAGTGTGGAGTTTGTATATAAAATTATGCAAAAATATCATTTTCCGAACAAAAAAAATGGGCCTATTTTTCTGTTTCTATATGAGTACAACTGCATATTTAAGTGTGTATATATATATATATATATATTATATAAACAAAACATTTGTTTAGCTAAAGAGTAAAAAAGAACTAGAAATTTTTTAAAAAATTTTTTTTTTCTTCAATTAGGAAGGAATCCGATGGAAATGAATTGAAAATGACAGTTTAACACATTCATAAATGTTTTTAACTAAAAAAGTGTTGACCGCACTCCAACTGTGAAACTGTCTAACTTTTGATCATGGACAACACTTCAGTTTTAAGTCAAAAATTTTCAGCTGAATTGCAAAATCCTCATTTTTCTTTTATTTCAGATGTTGATTAACTGTCATTTTCAATATATTTAAATTTAATTTTTTAGTTGTTGAAGTGAATTTCTTTTTTTTTTCTTTACTTTTTAGTTCCTTTTTTACTATTTTTTAGATGTATATTTTTAATGTTTAATATATATTATTTTCTACTTTTTTGGCCTTTATTTTTAAAAACAATTTTAGTAAAACGTTTATTTGATACTTTTTGTAATTTGCACAAAATTGAATATTATATTGCTATCTCCAACAGGACTTGTACGGAAAACTTCAAGGTTCTATTTTACCAGAAAATGTGTAAAAAATTAACTGAAAAGTATATGTTCCAAATTAATACACAGTACAAAGTAATACTTGTATTTTCAATTTCGCTTTTTTTTATATTTTACTCTTCGAGCTAAATTTTTAAAGACTTATTCCCTCTCCAAAAGCAATTTGATGACTTCTAGATCAGAATAAAAGGAATAAAATTATTCACTGGAAATAATATTGTCCTATTCGAATGAAATTATTTTTTAGAAAAAGAAACAGAAGGAACCACAACATTATCTTAAAAACACCCAACTCTTTTTTTTTACACGGTCTTTTTTCACACAGTTTTGAAATAACACGGTTCACCAATAATTTTTTTACACAAATTTTCAGTTCTAGCATGAATCCTCCCCCCCCCTCCCCATTTTTTTTAAAATTCTAATTTTGTCAGTGTAATCAGAAGACGGTTGGTTTATGCCCACACATGTGTGAGTGACTTGTTCTAATTCATGAATTATCTAATTTGTATTATGGACTTACGGGTAATACCTGTATTTTATAATCAATTTCTTCTTTATTTCGTTGTTCTTCAACTTGAACACAGTATTTCAATTTCCAGCCAAAGTGCAAATCCATCACGTCACTGTTCCGACAATATTCATTAGTTTAAATTAAGAAATTAATTGCTTTAACGTGTTATTATGTTAATATGTCTTTAAAATCACAATTTCTATCATGTGTGATTTTTTATACAAATTTGTATGCATTTTTCATTTCGATTATTCAAGTCCATAATGACGAAGTCGAAGATGAAGTTCATCTGTTAACGATTGATTTAATTCGAGAGGGCTTAAAATTTGCTACAAATGTAGAACAACATTTTCTTATGATTCTGACAGGGATCGGGCTTTACAATTTCAACGTAATCTTACGTTTTGTGTAACAGGACGTATTATAAGGATATCAGTAATTATATAAACAACTTGAGAAACCAAGAAAAGAAAACAGCCACTATTAATAGACATTGTAGCAACAAAAATACCAACAGAGGCCATTAATAACGAATGAAATCAAAGCAGATTGTTGTGCTATATATATCTGACACATGTACTGATGATAGCAATTTTGATCCTGTTCGTAATAAACGTGAACGCTTGTTATCGAGTGGCGATGAATAATTGTTAGTAGTTTTTTGCCTGATTTCAAATTGAATTTTTATATGTTTTATGTACCTATAGACTTAATTTTCAATTTACGTTAATTTAAATTTTTTTCATAATAAACGTGAATTGTATTTGTTTTATAAATATTTAATATGGATTTCATAAAATCTTTTTTGTAAATATTTTTGGGAAAATATTTAAAGTTTTTTCATCTTACACGAGTTTTTAAAGATGTGGAATATATCCCCAAATTTACCATACGCTGCATGTATTTTTACATGAATTTTTTGCACGGTTTTCTAAGGAACGTATCCACCATGTAAGAAAATAGTTGTGTCAATATTAGCTTTCTAAAAATTAATAAATAATTTTTCTACTCAGTATTTTTACTAACCTGTTCTTTTTTTTTTTATAAAAATATGTATTCTTTTATGAAAAATAAAGACGAAACACTGAACTTGATATAGTTAAAAAATAGTACAAGTTGCAAATGCTTAATAAGAAAATCGGAAGAATTCGTGGTGAAAGAGAAGAAAGAAACAATTTCTCAAACACAGATTTTAGATTTACAGAACAAATAATCCGATATTTGTCTTCCTTTCGCTGTCATGCAATTCTTTTCGAGCTATTTCAAAAAAAAGTTGCTTGTTCGAAATCATTCGCTTCTCGTAGTCTGTTACGTCAACTGAACTCTGCACGTTTACAGTACGACAAAAAAAAATGAAACAAAACCCCACTAAGAAATACATTCAGGTCAAATTCATTTTTAATGTTTCCTCTGACGCAAGGAAAAAAGACGGATCAGTGTAAATATTTGTTCTGGAAGCTTGCTTTCTTTCTTCAAAAAAAAAAAGATTCAACAACCTGAAAATCCAATAATCAATAACATAAGGATTCATCCTATGGTAAGCTTTTATATAGGAACCTCGCCAACTTCCTTGTGCTGAAATTTTTCAGTACAAAAGAGATGAATGTGGAATATCCCTATGGTAACGATTCTAGTTATACTTATGTTTTCTCGTGAATAAGTGTAATCGTATATATAGTTTACATATTTTTTTAGCCTTTTTACATCCTTTAGTATAAATAACTATTTGTCTACAAGAAAATACAATCTATACATATTTGTCAGAAGACATGGAAAATAATTATATAAAGTACATGTGTTACGTAAATTATTTTCATCAATTTCATATACTATTTACTTATAAATTTATCTTCAGTTTTGAAATAATTTTGATTCATATTTTTTTTGGCTCAAAGATGTGAAAAGGAATTATATATTAAGTTAAAAATTTCATAATTTGTCCATTAATTTGCAGTGTGACATTGATGCCTATTGATTAGAAATTACAACGATATTTTTAATTACAATAAACTAGAATTTTTACTACACTTTAAAAGTGTAGACTATCTGTTGCACACAGAAATTCTTTTTTAAAATTAAAATGGTAATTTTAATTGCTCGATAGTAATTATTTTAAAAAGTAATATATCCAAAAATTTTCACTTTTACTTTAAAGCGCGTTGCAAAAAGCATAATTAAAGTAAAAAGGGGTGTAAAAATATATCACTACTGTGAAATGGAAGAAACAAACTTAAAGAAAATCCGAATTACAGAGTAAAAAAAAAGAAATTAAGAACGATGAAACAAATTATGATTACAGTTTGAAAATCATATTGAATTTAACTTATGCATTTTCATACACTTTTCAGTAAAACTTTATAATTTCTAAACATCTCACTGATTAACAATAAATTTTAAACATTTTTTCTTAAGGAAAGTATGCTTAAGAAGTTCAATAAGATGAAAAACATAGCTTCTTTTTATTTCAAAAAAATGTTATTTTTTTATGTTTATTTATAATACAAATGTTGCATCTATAAAAGATGTCTGAAAAATAAATGTTGCTTAATGCGTGTTACTTACATACTAAGAGCTGAGAACTATGTTGCATTTATACAATGTTATTTTTAAAAATATTTTAATAAATTTAAAACATATATAAACTTGAAACTTCCGAACTCATTCTTTCCATCTAGCACTTCGTACATCTTTCTAAGATTTTCAAAAACTAGTCTTATTTTAAAAGTAATCCTTTAATACAACTTAAAAATAAACAAAACAAATGAATTTAGGGGACTGAAATTCCTCCATATGTACCTTTATAAATTATAAATTTTATTTACGAATAGTTCTAACTTTTACATCTGCAGAAAATGGATTCATGCTCTATGGCGTAAGTTTAATATTCGTCCATATGAATAGGAAATGCGTATTGAGCAGTTGATTTCGGTCGCATTTAAATTCGGAAAATGCATTATTTTCTCGCCTAGAATTGTGCTCCCACGAATATATGTTTATTAATGACCCACGGGAAGTTAAAATTTGACTCATTTGAAGCGCAATAAAATGGAAGCGAAAGTGCTCTGTAATTCGTTTAACTAATGTATACGCCACGTATAACATCCTGGTTCCATTATACATTTATTGAACGTTTCTAGGCTTTTGAAGTGGGTTGTCGAATTTCGATGGATCCATTAAAACTAATCAATTTTGAAATGGGTATTTTCCTTTATAATTGATTCCCCTTCCCTTTCCTTTGAAAAATTAATATGAAATTTAGAATTTATTTATGGGAAAGATTTTATTTTCTTAAATATCTTTAATGGCTAAGTACTATACTGTATTTTGAAGCTTTGCAATAAAAAAAACTTTCAAAAAAATACCACTAATTTATGATGAAAAGAAATATTAGTTTAAACTATTTGAATTATGGAGAAAAATCATCTGCTGGTAGTGATTAGTATTCATTTCACATATATTGGCTAAACAAATATCACATTGCTGTTTCTAAGTTTCTTCTTTTTGAAAAAATTATGGACACTATAAACACTTTATTTTTCTGCTTATATATTTAAACTATGGGAGGTAATCCTTACTCGGATCCGTAACATACCTTAAATCACACGTGCCTCCTGAGCGGTGCTAAATGAGAACGGCTGTAGGCATTATGAGATCTCGTCACAAGAAAATCTCTGCCTTTAGGAATTCTCATTTTACTGTTCTGCAGTGGAATGCAGGTTGATTGTCAGGTTCAAAGGTGGCAGAATTGAGGAAAACAGGGGTTGAGGAGGAGATGGATATCCATATCATCCAGGAAGCCGATATCAGAAAATAGTATACAATTTTACCAGAGGTAGAGCTACACTACTTATGGCCTCTTCAAGAAAGAGAAAGTTTTGAGCGGAATTTTAGTGATCATGCAAAATAGGCTGATTACCACAATCGAGGTTGAAAAAGAAATGAACGATTACCGTCTAGCGGAAATTTTGGCCATAAATGTATGGATGGAAAAACCCCAATTCAGAGTTTATGGAATTTACAGCCCTCCAAATAACAAATATCTGAACTTAGATATTTTCAACTTCACTAGGAACACTTTTATTCTAGGAGACTTTTATGCTGCGTCTCCAAACTGGGGCTACAAAAACCGAAATCAAATGGGACAAACAGTGAAAGATTTTACTGACAGTAATACGATGTATGATCCTGAGGACCCTAATACTTTTATCCACTGTTCTGGAAGTCTTATAAATCCAGATCTGACATTGGTAACTACAAATATAGTAGACCAATGTATAAAAACAGATATTGGAGACCCAGGAAGTGGACATAGAATCACAAATTTGATAGTTGAGCTGAAGACAATGTTGAAAAGAGATAGTATAAAGATAAAGTGGACCTTCGAAAATACCAAATGGAAAATTTTTACAGATTTTATGGAGAATTCGGTCAAAGAGATACCAAATAATTTTACTCATTATCATGAAACGGCAGCCTGCTTTCACGCCTTGAGAAGTACTAAACAAAATAGATAGACACAACCTATCAAAAAGTACGAACTCCAAATATCTAGGGGCTGTTTCGGATAAAAAGATAAGTTTTGGTGAACATGTACACTAAATTGAAGAAAAGGCAGAAAAGAGACTACAAATTTTGAGAAGATTAGCTGGCGCCAAATGGGGATGTAATCAGTATAAACTTAATGTAACATATAATACATATGTAAAACCCATTTTGATATATAGAAGTGAGGTTATGCTTAATGCAGCACAAAATAAAATAAATATTTTGGAACTATTATAGAATAGAGCTCTTCGGATAATAATAGGAGCTGTCTAAACCACCCCTGTTGTATCAATCCAACTACATACTTCGAACCTGCCAATTTTCGAAGAATTAAAGAAACAGGCAATGAGTACATATATTAGATTAAAATCCTCACAAAAAGCGAAATTAATAGAAGAAAGTTATAAAGAATGTTTAAATACGCAAATTTTCCCTATTGTAAAATGTCGGGGAAAGCTGACTGATAATGATAAAGACGAATATACAGACTGTTTAAAAAGCCTACTAGACTACAAGGCTATAAACTATTTCTTAACTCTCAATAGTCTAACAAAGACAGATAATTACGATGCAATCCTTAAAGCTACTAAAATCCTCTCTGATAGAGGGAAATTATCCGGACCAAAATAAATATTCACGCATGGGTCCAAATAAATGAAACCACCGGGGCAGGTGTCTGCAGTAAGTGGTTCTTTTTGTATGCACCTGTGGGAAATTTTATGATTAATTTCGAAGCGAAAGTATATGTAATATACTTGGTAATGTAAAACTTGTTATTAAGAATAAATAGTGACTGTTTTCTAGGGGGTTATTTTTGTCGACTCAAGTGCAGCTATCCAGACAATCTCGAATAACCACCATTCTGAAACGCGAAATAAGAAAGACATAAACATATTAAGAGATAAAAAGTGTTGATTATATTTCAATGGATTCCTTCCCATTTGGGTATATATGGAAATGAGGATGGGGATCGACTGGGAAAAAGGGGAAGCCAGGAAATAAGCGATCAAAATCTATTTCCACCACATTCCTTAAAAAGTATGTCCACAAAAACGTCGACAAGTCCTGCAGGGACAATTTATATGTTATATGTAAAGATAATACATGTTAACATATCCAAAACACCTGGAAAAACCAGAACGTAAGATAAGAAAAGAAGCAGATTAATGATAGTCCACAATTGCTTTGGAGAGCACCTAAACAGGAATAATGAACTCCGACCATTTCCTGGATTGTACGGGACTAGATAGGGTCACACTAGAACATGGAGATCACCTTAGACTGCATTAGAAGGCAAGGGACCTCATGGATTGATTGTGGATGCCTTTTTTCTCTTCACCCCTCGATCCTTGGGTCTGTTTTGTTATATTTTGCTACCTTTTTACTGTTCTCTCATTGTTCTTTGATGTTCGAGATCTCTGTATGAATTAAATATCCAAATAAAGCCACAGTAAAAAAAGATTATTACGCAGGAAATAATGTGATTTAAATTAGTAAGAAAGTTTAAATGACAAATGATTTCATATCATAGATAACTAAGTATTATTTTCTTTTAATTTTATAGTACAATATACGAAATAATTATCTAGTAATTTTTTTAACCAAAACAGATAATAAATTACATATTGTTATATAAAATTATTCAATTTATTATATATTAAGTATTATCTGATGTTTCAAATGTGTCCCTCGAGGATTCAGTGCCACAAATTCGTGGAACCAACCAGCCAACCTGATGTTTCAATGATTCAAGAAGGTAAAATAAATCTCTACATCATGACTGTAAAGAAGGCAAACAAATAAGTTCTCTAGATACTCTCTCTATTTTAATCCAAGTCAATCTTTCAGCTATGAAATGTAGCTTTCATATAAATTTTTCAATAAACTTTTATTTATTTCAACTTTGTGGACATCCCGAGTTTCACCATCACTTTTAGGCAAAACATTTCCCCAAAACCATTCCTTCTACCACCTAAAATTACAGCGGGCAACACCTTCCTGGAAAGGGCATGTCTCCCTCTGATCTTCTGCGCTAAAGGGGAGTAGACCAATCAGAATGGTCTTTGTCGCTGAGAGCGGATACTGAGGTAACGACGTGGCTAATTGATCCTGCACGTGCAAGCTGAGTAAATATCCCGACTGAATTATTCGGCCCGATTTAATGGGGATGTAGGAAAATGTTGGGAGAGGGGTGAAATTGTCAAAGTGAAAATCCTCCTTGGTCCCTTCATTAATGCTTGTCATGCGAGGGGGAATATGTATTTAATACTTTCTAGTTTGGGGCCCGTAAAAAAGCAACTGATTTGAAAATTTCAAGGAATTATTCGTCCCTGGGTTCTCCTTTCAGATAATACATGATTAATTAAATTATTTGGAATATTATCATTTTTGTCCATGCATTTATAAAGAAATATTCAACGAGTAAAATCTTTTTTTAAATAATATAATATTGCAAAAATATTTATTCTCTTCTCGCTAAAAATGTTTAAAAGTTTATTTAACCAGCCTCTCCAAAAAATTTTTGCCTAGTGGCCACGGTCGCGGACTAACTAATGGCATTTTTTTCGTCGAATATAGCGTTCTGGTCAGATGCCAATAAACAACTTTGTAACGGAGCTGATTCACGTTATTTTTGGTCAAGGTATCAAGTTCTTCCATTGGAATTGTGTGGAAGTTTAGAGAGAAAGATTTTAGCTCAGGTGCGTCCTAATCACTTGACCAAGATTAAATATCACGAGATCTAATGTCAATATCCTACGTGTTGCTCCCTAGGTATGACGTTAATAAGCAATTACAACCACAGTCTGTAGTTTTTTTTTTTTTTTTTTTTTTTTTGTAAAAACAAGAAGTGTAAGTCTCCATCCAATATATTCATTTTATATTCTGATCGATACAATTTTGGTATCCTGATGTTTCCTTCATTTTATAAGAGATTGATGTACTGTTCATTTTATTTATTTCGTCTAATCAGATGCTTACAAAACTTTGTTTCAGCAAAATGAATGAGAAACATACTGCGGTAAGTATTGGATAAGTACGTTTTACAAACCAAAAAATAAACTTTTGTAATACTTTTCACAACAATTTTTTGATCTTAATTATTGATGATTAATTAATAATGAATCTTTCCTTCACTTATTTGAGTTTGCTTTACCAATTCAAAGATATGAAGAAAAAAAATTCTATATTCCTACTTACATGGTCTAAAGATAAACACTAGTTTTCATTGTTCTTTTTCTTCAAGAATTAATTATTTATTACCTTTTTTGATTAATTGCCTCTTTTTGTATTCTTTCTAAAAATAATTTAATTACTTTTGGCTGATATTCGATCTTTGCTTACAGAATTCCTTTAATATAACATCTTTAATTACATTTTTATGTGTCATACGAAGTTTTATTACATTTTGCAATTTGCAGTTTTTCATTTTATACTAGAATCCCATCAAAGCGCCTTCAAGATGAACGGTTTTATTATTTATGCTAACAAAATAATTCATTACATATTCATTCACATATTAAAATGTACTCATTTTATATAAGTGTGAATTATCAGATGTATTTATTTTTGTTTTAATATTGAGTAAGGTAAGAATTCTTTTTGTATAAATGTTTGTATAATATAGCAAATTAGTTTTATAAATCAAATAGTGAAACACATTTAAGTCGCACATTAAAATGACAGTAATTAAATATTTCTTATAAAACACAAAGATTGATATTTTAAATTTGATATTTTTAATTCAGGATTGAGTATGTATTGTTAATTCAGAGAACTTGAAATATAAAATTCAAGGTATTTTGTTTAAATTAATTTCAATTTTCGAAATAATTTTTGCTTATCATTCATCTATAACAGCTTAAAGATATATATTGCTTAAGTATTATTTTAATAATAAGAATTGCTTTATTGGGATTCCTTCTGTAATAAAATGAATATTTTATTTCACACTCGACAAAAAAGGAAAATATATATATTATGAGCAAAAAAGTATCGTTTTAAATATTTATTTTTTACGAAGAAAAGTGATTTGTTTCAAGGTTATAAGCTGCATTTCCAGTGATTTATATTAACAAGAGAATGACTGTATTACAATCTTTCATTTTCTTCCTGGAAATACTTCATAATTCTAAGTATACATGCATACAAGTATAAAAATATAGTTTTCACAGGAGCATACTTTTTATTACTTCTCATTTCTTCGAAAGTCTGCTGATTTTACTTTTGCTCAATAATTTCTTTTTCTGAAATATGAAAGCATCTTTTGAAATTAGAAGCTTACGCAAATACATTTTAAATTTTTAAAAAAATAATCTTTAAATAGTTTTAAGTATTTTTTCTCTTTGAAATGCATCGGTTTTCAAAGATATCTCTTCCAGTGGTTTTTATTATATGACATAGAAGAAATGCAAATTGGGCAATAATATTTGAAAGTTTGTTTTTAAATTATGTTCGCTTAAAAATATTTAAGCGGATTTTTACATAAATTTTGCTTTTTCTAAAAACATCACTAATATTGTCAAGCTTTCCAATAAGATAAAGAAAACAAGTCCTGGAAGTATTTAAATTATTTTAAGAGCCATTAAAATAAGCAACTTTTTTAGTTTTACAAGGATAAAAATTAAGAATATAAAAAAATAATATTTTTTTAACTTGTTACAGGTGTCCAGTCTGTTATAATTCCATTTCCAAGGAAATAAATATACGCACTGTGTTATAATTGAACAAGTAAAAAGTAAGTTTGGGTTTTAGAATGGAGACACATCTTTATTCAATAAAAACTATTCATATAACTTTTGTGTTAATGGCAGTAGAAACAATTGTCGTTCTTCTGTATTGATATTTGAGCTCAAATATAAATTTTATTATGTTAAAGTTTAGACTTTCTTGTCTTCCTTGCAAAGAGACTACCATTTTTTAAAAAGCAGTTTTACACACAAAGAGAGGACACGCTCTTAAATAATATTATACACGTAGCGGTGATCTTGACGACAAACATGTTGCCAATTGTGGTCACCAAATGCCACCAAATTTGGCAACGAAGCTTCTAAGCCAAAGCAAAACTTACTAGGAAATTCTCTTGAGGATATTTTAATAATCCAATGGGTGTTTGAGAAAAGAGCTTGTGTGTGTACGATTATACGATAAGCGATAATGAGGTATTGCGATTTGAATTGCTGCATACTGTTAATTGTGCTATTGAACTTTGAATTTGTACTATTATACAGTTTTATGTACCTGCTCTTGTTAAAAAGAAAAGTCATTGGTTAAATATTTATGGCACAACAGCCAAATTTGACAAATCTTCGCCAAACAATTGTTGATAATAGCACAAGTTATATTTCTTTTTTTAAAAAAAAATTAATTTATGCGATGAGAAAACAATAAAAATAGTTTTGTTAAAGATCAATTGGATCACTAATAAATAAAAAGGTTTAAATATAGTTTAGAAATCCAATTTTGTATAAAAACGCTTATAAATTGTGGTGAAGGTTTTCTCCCACCAAATCAGATAATTGTAATGTGGAGGATTTAAAAAAAAAAAGTACGAAGATAAGAAGGAAACACCAGACACATAATTAAGTTGTGATGCAGGTGTATGGAACACGGCACGAAGAACACTCGGGAGATGCCTCACCGCACAAAAGGTACTCAGGCGAAAGTCAAATATGTCCAATTCGAAGGTTAATCAACTTGACCTTCGCTCTTCAAGTTAAAACATTAGGCCATGTTCTATTAGGAAATATAGTTATTTCAAAGAGATTCTCAGAATAAATTTGTATTCTTGGAAAGAATCTGTTTTTATTTGCGTGAACCGTTGTTGCATTTGAAAAACGATCTACCATGTAACGATAGAGATATGTACATATGAAAAATGTTTGGAGGAGCTCAATGAAAATACTAGTTTATTCCGTTAACTTCTTTGAAAAACTGAAAAATATCTCTTTGTCTAGAATAACAGTAACTTCGTTAAGCGATTATCTATTCCACCTAAAAATTAATTTCTCAGCCTTCTCCTAATTTCTACTTTCTATAGTTAATGTGATAATAATTCAATAAAAAAGGTAAACACATTCATTTGTAAAATTTAATTTTATTCCCTTTGTGTTTCGGTGAATATTTGGTGTAAAATTATTCTTAATGATATTTTAAAAGAGGAATAAAAAATAAACTAATAATTGTACAATATAAGAGATAATAAATATTTGAATAGAGGGCTAAAATATCAATAAAAAATAAAAGGGAATCATATTCACACGCTCATTTACCCAATAAATCAGGTAATACAATGAAAAGCGTTGAAAACTATAAGCAAACAAGTTGCACATGACTTATTGTAAACCTATTATTTTTGTTAATTTTAAGGATATATTATAACACTTAAATTACTTGCTTTTAACTGTGCAGGGGCTTTTTAATGTGTAATGGATAACTGCTTATATTTAAGAAATAAATGATTATGTATGTATTAACAAACAATGCTTCTTAATTTGTTGAACATACAAACAATTATACATGGAATTTTTAATTTATCTAAATACAAATAAAACCAGTTTTTAAAATAACATTTGTGACTCAGTTTTGGTTTATTGATAATAAAATCTATCTGAAGAAAAATATTTCTTAATTTCATTGCAATTTAAATGAAGGTAACGTTTCTTATTCGTGTGTAAAGTAGGATGGAGGAAACATTTTCAAAATATTCTTCGGGATATCTCGCTCATCTTGCTCAGATGCAAGATCTGCTGCAGGAAAGCGAGCTTGTGGTCTAGAATAACTCCGAGGAAGCAGACGTCAGGTACAACAGGTATGAAAATATTATTGATGCGAAAGGCATGATCGCTTTCTGAAAACAAAGTACGAAACTTTTACTTTAAGAGATACTGTGATTATTTACATTACATCATTCTACTAGTTTATTGACTGCTGTTTTAAGGGGTCAATGAAATAAATTTATGGTAGATACTTTGAAAGATATTTACAAATCGTCGGTGCATAGAAATCCGTAAACAGGAAGTTGCATTTGGGAAAGTTGAGATATATAAAACAGATGAATAAATTTAGGCTTAAATCCTTCCCTGAGAAACTCCCTCAAATTGAGTGAATCAGTCGGACAAAAGGTATTTCTAAGATGAACTTTATACGATCTAAGATAAAGACAGTTTACAATGAAAATTGGTTAATTGCCTCTAAAACCGAATTGAAAAAATGTGTGAAGAATTCCATGGTGCCATGAGCGATCATAGAGTTGGACACTTTAGCAAATTTAGTCGACGATATTTGCTACAGGATGGGGGAAAATATACAGTGTTAATGCTGTACATTTTTAATATAGATATTGTGAACTGCTAATTAGCAGTTTACAGTATCAGGCTAGATAAATCCTTATTCAGGCTATTTTCAGCTTTCACTTTCCTCCACAGCTGTTTAATGGAGGTAGGCAATGTCGTGGAGGAGATATAATTTACTCAGGATTCTATCTGACTGTGTCTTCGTACTCTACGAGAATACAATATCGCCCATTTCAACGCTGCGAACTTCTCTTTTATGGGGTATCATCCAAAAATATCCACTACTTCCCTTGATCTTTTTGGGAAGTTAGACATTACTTATGTATTTTATACCATGTATTTGAAATTTTTGAATCGGCGCATTGGCAGAGTCTATAATCGAGTCAATAACATTTTGGACTACATCATCAATGAATATTGCTCCTGTCATAACTGCTAAACGTGTGAAAGATATCCAATTCTTACGATGGAAATTATGTATAGGAGGAAATAAACGAATATCATCTACATTGAAATAGGAACTAGGAGAGTGGACTCATAAATATCTTATGTAAATCACTATCGACCTTTAATTTCAATAGTGATAGCAGAGTCGATGAGAAATAACCTAGATCTAAGACGTGAAAAGACCTAGTGGTTATATGGATATATATGTCATTTCGTCGGTATTTAGCAAACAGGGACAGTGGTATGTAATATATTGTTCAATTTGTCTCCTATGAGAGTTTGCATCATCATGACCCTACTGAGTACTTTGTCCATTAAAGTCTCCTTGCACAAGGAAAGGAGCTACTAATAGGTCGAGTAAGTGGTTCAAATTCTTTTATGACACAACATAATTGGGTGGCAGATAAATATAGCTGACTCTGACTTTAGAGTGGATGGGAATTTATACAGCAACTTACCGAAGCTATGAGGTTAGTATACCGATAATACTAAACTAGTTCTGGGTTGTCAATAAGCGTACTCCTCCAGTTGAAGATATAGCGATATCAATATCCATTCGTAGACAATTATGTACACCCACTTAATTCAATAAATTATTCTTGAGAAAATTCTCTTGAAGAGCAAAGTATTTGTCTTGTTACATGTTTGTTACAGATTTAAGATTTTCGGGTCGAGATTGCAAGCCGCAACTATTCCGAGAAACAAAGAAGGTCATTATTCCTTTCCCTTTAAGTTGAGAACCCTTTTTTCAGAATCATAAAAGTGACGTGTATTCTTCAAGGATGGGTGGAGATCCACCACAACCTCGAAGACCGATAAGCAGCGATGGATACTATTCTTCGTAGCAGCTGTAACTTCAGCCTCTGAAAGGCTTTTGACTTGGCAGATGGCCTCGTCTGTAGAGCCCTTTTAGAGGGATTAAGTTGTTTTGGGGTTTATTTATGTTGGTTACGTTCTGGCTTGGTGTATCTTTCGATGATATGATGGAATAAGAGGCTCAGAAAATTGTAAAGATTTAGAAATATTTCTGATGCGAATAAATACTAATTAATGCGAATAAATACTAATTCCCTGTACAGGGTATAAAATTATTTCATACGAGTTTAAAGGTTTATTTTCTAAAATAGCTAAAAGTATATTCCTCGCAGGAAGTAAGCTTATAGACAATTACAATAGATGAATTCTTTAATACTTATGACAAGTGGCTAATAAAGAATAATACTCCATTCCATACACTTCTTGAATAAGTTCTTTTTTTAACATTGCTTTGAATTTCCATTGTATAGATTTTATGGAGGTTCTTAAAAGTCATGAAGAATTCAATATCATACCTAATGATTTATATTATTCAGTTCACCAAAACTACAATCTTTTCATACATTTTTGCATTCAATTTCTCTCCTCAAACTATCATTTGTCACATTAGAAATTATTCTTTTCAACATTTTTAGGAATTAATTTATGTACCGTGTTCTTGAAGGTAGAATCTTTTATATGACAATGGTAATTGCTTGTAAGGAGTACGATTCACCGATAAAGAAAACCAATTATTAAAAAGTCAAAACTACAAAAACACTCCAATTCTAATACGCATACATAAAATTTATTTGTTCCTGAACAGATTGATGTAAGAGCAACACCTTCTATGCTAGAATAATTTCTTCGTATAGTTAATCAGTTCTGGTTCCGCAAATTAAGTCCATTCATTATTTTGTTTTCCTTTTATGATCCTGCTTTACCATCTGTAAGATGTAACTAAAAACCTCACTTATATGAATGAATTAGCATTTTCCCAGTCGATTCATTTCCTTTTTTCTAGTGAAATTTTATTATAATTTAATGACCTTTGAATCTTGATTCAAATTTGACAGCCTTTGTTAATTTCTTTTTTACTTTCAATATTACAGCAAGGAAGCCAACATGGCGGAAAGAGGTGATGACGCGTTTTACGATGCTCTTGAAAAACAGTGCAGGATTATTGAATCAGCGCTTCAATCCAAATGCAATATGAATCAACAGATTCGGGAGGAGGCCAGGCAAGCTCTGGGTGAGTTGAAATCTTCTATTTATAAGAATTTTGAAAGAATTAAAGGTGCTAACTTTTTGGAATGTTGTAAACAAAGTCTCAAGGAAGCCATAAGTAAGCCTAGCTATGCTGAGATTGTGGCGCCATCTAGTGTTATTAAGAAGAACCCTATTCCTTCTGATTTTTGTCTGGTTGTGGACTCTGATAAGTGTTCGTCTGATGACGTTAGGAAGATGATTAAAGTTGCTATCAATCCTACAGAAGCTCAATTGGGTATTAGTAATTTAAAAAATATTGGAGGAAATAAAATATTAGTAAAATGTTTATCTGAAAATGATCGGAATCGACTTCAAACAGAAATTAAATCAAAATCACCGAAATTGAATACTTCTCTGCCGAAAAGAAGAAATCCAACCATTCTAGTGAAGCATGTTCCAAATGAAATCACTAATGAGGAACTTTTAAAAGTGATCTTTGATCAAAATTCCGAAATAACGGAATCTGATAAAAACATGAGTATGTGTAGAGTTCGTTTCACTCTCAAGAACTTTCAATTTACGAGACACGTTGTTATAGAAATACATCCCCTAGTTCGTAAATGTATTCTTCACCTACATAAGTTGAAAATCAACTGGAGTGTGTGTGAAGTGGATGATTTTCTAATCATTAATAGATGTTTTAACTGTTTGGGGTACAATCACCGAGCTTCTGAATGCGTTAAACCCATGGCCTGTTTTAACTGTTCCGAAGAACATAAAGTAAAGGATTGTTCGAAGACAAATGTTGAGGTTTGCGTAAATTGTGTCCGTTTCAATCGCAAGACGAATTCTTTACGTAAAAAAGTGAAGGTTGATCACAAACCTTTCACAGAGAGCTGTCCTAGTCATGCTTTTATGAAAATGAACACTCAATCACGAATTAATTATGGCTAAGTCAACTAAACAAGATCTGAAATGTGTTCAATTAAATCTCCACAAATCAAAATCTGCGACGCAACAGTTAATCTTGAACATGGAGAAGGAAAATATTGACTGTGCTCTAGTTCAGGAACCACACTGCTACAAAGGATCTCTCCCAGGTTTTCCAAGCAGCTATAGAATCTATCATGTTCCTGATTCTGACTGTGTTAAAGCGGCCATTATAGTACGGTCACGTGACTTTTCCACTTTTTTAGACTATAAAAATACTGATTATAATATGGTTACATTGGATGTTACTATTGGGACGTCTATGTTCACTTTTTTGTCATATTATTTTGAACCCTCAACGAATATTGATTTAGATCTTCATAAAATTAATCAAGTCTTCATGCGTAAGAATATTAATCGACTTGTCTGGAGCATGGATTCAAATGCTAAATCCGAATTATGGTTTAGTCCTTATTCAAACAGTCGTGGAAACAAACTAAGTGACTTTATTTCTTCAAACAATTTATTTGTTGTTAATGAGGACTGCGGCCCTACTTTTTGTGGAACCCAGGGATCAAGTTACATTGATGTCACAGTTTTGGGTGCAGATCTGCTCCAGGATATAACATGTTGGGGTCTTTCTGATAACGAATCCCTTTCTGATCATATGATGATAGAATTTGAATTATGCATCTCTGTTGCTTGGCGTGACCTTTCAATTGCTCCTTTTAAAATTTTCAACACTAAGAAAGCAAACTGGTGTCGTTTTCGAGAGTTTTGCCTTCCTCGCATTGCTCATATTCTTAGTGCAATTGAAAATTGCACCGATGGCCCTTGCCTTAATTCTATTGTTGAAGAATTTTGTTTGATTCTATTCAACGCATCTTCTTCTTCTATACCTATTAAGCACCATGGTATCCATAGGGTTCCTTGGTGGTCTATTGAAATTGGATGTATGAGAAAAAGACTTAATGCTTCCAGGCGTAGATTTCAGAGGTCTAGAAATCCAATCCTCAGAGAGATATATAAATGTAAATACATGAAATATAGAAAAGAATATAATCAAATGCTTACTACCGCTAAGTCTGATTCTTGGAAGGCATTTCTTTCGACTATTGACGTCCACAATGTTTGGAAAAAAATTTATACATACGGTGTCAAGAGAAATTTCATGAAGAAAATAGAAATAACTGGTATTCTACTAAGAAGTGGTAAGACAACTAACACTTTAGAAGAAACTATAAATGCGGTGCTGCATAAGTCTTTCCCTTCGGATCCAGTGGAGGATGATGACTCTTTGCAAAAGGAGAAACGCCAGTCAATGCTAACTGATTATAATTCCCCCCTCGATTCTCCTTTTACTTGTGATGAAGTCAACACAGCAGTTGCTATGCTTAAGTCAAATAAGTCTCCTGGTCCTGATTCTATTTCAGGTGAAATAGTCAAACAGTTTCATTCAATGTTCCCTTCTTTTCTTCACAAACTTTTCAATGTCTGTTTAAGTGTAAATACTTTTCCACGTAGTTGGAAATGTGCTCAGGTGGTGCTAATACCCAAAGGAAATGATTTTAAGACTCCTCATTTGGATAATCTTAGATGTATAAGCTTACTTCCTGTTTTGGGAAAGTGTTTGGAAAAGCTTTTCGTCAGCAGAATTTGCTGGCATCTGCGACGCGGTGACTTTCTTTCATGTGATCAGTATGGGTTTACTCCTCAGAGAAGCACCGAGGACGCTCTATTACGTCTCCAGGAGATTGTCCAAAAAGGCAAGAAAAGGAATCTCCACACAATTCTGGTATTCCTAGATATAAAAGGTGCATTTGACAATGCTTGGT
>BMAW01096215.1:39848-57384 GCA_019974015.1 Nephila pilipes
TCTTTTCCGATACAATGTGTGTGTTGTTGTATCGAAAATGAATTTTGAACAGAAAATATATCAATTAAAATTTTCAGGGAAATAAATAAGCACTCCTTTATTTGTAAGTATCATTTTCTTTATCTTATATATTATTTTACACTTTAGCAAGTTGCGATACAAAACTTCCATTCAAAACTCTTTGTTAGTCAGTGGAGGAGCCTATGAAACTTTAACTTTCTTTTGATAAATCATAGTATAGTTACCAAGAAGTTTGTTTATATGGCAACCTAAAAAAATCTAAAAGGGATTCGACGTCATCTTTTCTCGCTTCTCATTTGAAATACCATGGTGTCATTCTGTTGCTTCATTTGCCTTCAGGCGACACCATCTTTTCTCCTCTTTCTGGTGAGTGAGTGACATGAGGGTTTTTTACGGCGCAAGAGCCAATTTCTCTCTGCAGAACTCCAGAGTTTGAAACACGCTTTGGCACCATCTTGCTGATTTCAAGAAGTGCCAAGGATCCATCAAAGTTCGATTTGCAATTCATTCATTCACTGTAACAAAACTGTTGCCCAGAACAAAAATGCAACTGTTATGTGGGTACAAACTGTAATTTGAACATACCTCAAATTTAAATAAATTCAGTGGTTTTAATAAATCTTTAATTAACGAAAATCGATTCTGTCAAGAGTTAAATTCTTTTCAAAACAAATGTGTAAAGGAATCTGAGCTATAAAGTTACAGAAACAATTCAGTTCATTAGTGTATTTATGTTTTTGAGAAGCAATATATAGTTTGTTTCCTTTATGTGCAGAAAATGGGTTTTTTATTTAAAGTTTAGTCATAATAATAAGTTATTAGAAATATCTTGAAACATTATGATGAATATTAGATTTTCCATTATAAAAAATATATTTTTCTTGTATGTATTTACATGTACATCATTTTCCCCCCCATCTATATGTTGCTTTTCAATTAACATCATACTAAGCTAATATCTAGATTAATGATTCGTTGTACACAGAAAAAATAAAAGCCGTATCATATTTTGAAAATTTATTCTGAATAATATACACAGATATCAGGACATTTAAAGCAAACATTCAAACAAGAATATTAAAAAAAGGTAAAATGTTTTAACTTCTACAGATGAAGGCATGTCTGTTTTCAGAAACCACTTATAAACACTGCTATCAATTTATACTATAAGTCAACTCTATTTGAAAAATAAGTTACATTTAATATAACGTACAATGAAGTGTTACAAAATTATTAAGTTCTAATGCAAAGGTAAAAATATTTTATTTCTTTCAAAGTAACAACATTTTGTCAGGTTACTAAATGAGTGAAAATGCTTTTCAAACAACACTGTTTCAAATAAATATACTATTTTTTGCATTGTTATTATCTTAGTGGGTTCTTTAATTTTCGAAAGAAGCAAGTCATCTACACAACCATATAATACACAATATATTTTTTTTGGAATATATAACCATTATAGTATAAACTATTACATAAGAATTTCTGCTTGGTCTGTGAGAACCATCATTCCTATAAAGCAGTTCTTGCTGCTTTATTAAACTGACACACTTAGATCCTAAAACATTTGTTATAAAGGGAATATATGTTATACAAGTTTTTTTTTTTTTTTCTAAACGTGTTATTTTTAATTATTATTAATGGATTAAAATTTACTCGGATAGAGCTTGTCTCCTTATGATTATAAAAAATGCCAATATAATAGATTTTTTTGTATAATAAGACCAACACCAGAACCGAGATAGAATAAGCATATTAGCAGAAATGCATAGATAGAGTAGTTAAATTGCAAATAAAAATACAAAATATCAACATATAAAAGAGAGCTAGATAAAATGATTGGCCCTGTTCTACGTGTTTTATTTGTAAGATATTTACAATTTATAATGAATTAGTTATCATATCTATGAGATATTTGTGTCATGTATCGAATACAAAAAGAAATTGTTTTATTTATTCAGTGTATAAAGGTTAGAGTCCATGAATAGGAGCCAAATCTGAATATACTGCACCAAATATTTATTCAAAATTTTTGCTACTTTGGGCCGTTTGCAAAAGAAACCAAGAATGTAAAATGTCTGTGTAAAACTTAATTATATAAAATCATAGTACAGATGAAACACAAACAAGTAATTTCTAACTTTGGAAATGCCAGAAGTTTAAATTGGATTACTTAAAAATGTAGAGACAATAGTGGTGATGAAACACGAGCAATCACATATAATATATGATGAACATTGAGACATAACAGGAAGGATGGCTGATTAGATTGTGAAAATTTCCAAAATGTACATTAGGGTGAGTTTAATTAAAACCATATTCAACAAAATATATATTCTGGAAATATCTTACTCCTGTCATAAAAGCATCTGAAATTTACTTCAATTCATAAAGCCAAAGTGTCAGGAATAAGAAACTATTTTTGTCAACTTATTTTATTCATGAATGTATCTCTATTTTGATTGCCACACAGTATTATTGGAACAAACTACTGGTCTGCAATTTTCAAAATAGTAAAACCTTAACACCTTAAATACAAATATATCTTAAAAACAAAGATAAAATGTATATGTTCTCTGTCAATTAAAAAAAAAGACAGTTTCATCACATCTTATGAATTGAAAAAAAATGTAGCAAAATGTCTCAATTCTTAACAACACTGTTTTTGAATTTACTGATAATGTCTTATAAATATAAGCTTCATACAAAATATAATGCATGAAATAATTTTAATGCAAATTAAAAGTACAGAAGTCACTAAGCTAAGATTACGATGAATATGAATACAGACAAAAAAAACCCTCAAAGCATAAATAATCCTACATCTGAAAACTCATTTTCGAATCATAAAATCAGAAAATCATTTTCAAATCATAAATCAGAAACCTGATCAATAACATTTCAAATACATTTTTATATCTTAAATAAAAGAAATCTTTCTAGGTAGTAGTTGTGAGTCACTGGGAAAAAAATAAAACAACATAGATCGGAAAAGGGCTATGCGTACACTACTGTTAATGGACTCATATTCTACCGTGTCGTGTAGGAGAAATCGAAAATATAATTGAAATATTAAAACAAACCAATTGCTTTAAAACCACTTTGTAAAATACGTAGTCAGTATAATAAGACACCTTATAGTCCTTATATCTGTAATAATTTTTGAGAATGTTGATTTCGATTTTTGGTTTGAATACTTGAATATTCACATTCGATAAGTATACGCAAATCTAACAAACATGATAATTTTCAAATAGGTATCGTCTAGCGTGATTCATTTCTTGAGATTTCTTTTTCCAGAGGGAGCCTTTTGTTAGGTTATCTCGAAGGCACGTGATCCATGTATACAAAGACAGAAATAACCCCATGGATAAAAAAACACTAGTGCACTCTGTGGTTAGATTTTCCATGCATACTAAATATTGAACGCTCATGAGGTTTCTTTTCTTTTCTTTTTTTCTTGAAGTCGCATTTCATAAATACAAATTCTAAGTTTAACTATATTTTCTGTAAATAGACATACATTTCATGTAAAATCAATCATCACACATTGTTAAATAAGTTTTTGAATATTATTTCCTGCTCATTTATTGCATATTAAAATATTGGAAAAAGTTCAGTTAGTATCCTAAATTCCTTATAATTTTATATTTTTAAGCACTCTCATTTTATAAGATAAGTTATCTTACCAAATGTAGAGTTCCTTGAGATCACTGCATCTTTTTTGAATTATTTATTTTGAAAGTGGAAAGAATACTTAAATATAAAAACTATCTTAGAATTTCACTTTAAATGAATTGGTTTAGTAGTTTTAATTTCTCTTTTATATATTTGAGAATTATTTTCTATTTTTCAGGAATTGAGTCTATATCAAACATAAAACAGTTCTATGTTATGTCATATCTGTTGCTGTTTCACTCTTACAAAGATTTACATTTTTTTTTTCATTTTAGTCATTTTCAACGTAAACGTAAATTTCATTTTGTATTAGATTTATTTTTATTTTGCTTCATTTGTATAAAATTGTTACAAGTAACTGTAAAAATAAACAAACCAATATAAACTGACACAATATGTAACGATGATTGAATCACAAACAGTATCATTGAAATTAAAACAATCAAAAACTGTAATTAAAAATAATTATGAAAGAACAGTTTATCAAGCTTATAACGATAGAGGACTGGCCTTAAAAATAGGTGACTTATTGAAGACAATGAAAATCTTTACAACTATCTAGTATTATAATTAGTAGCATTACAACTGTTCAGTATTTATTATTTTTACTAGGGAAAATTATTACTTCTTCCAAATTGTTCTTTTTTTTTTTCTAAATTCTGCTTTACTTTAAGGAAGCTAATATCTCTCTGGAAACGGATGGATAATTTAAATCACTTGTATAACTAAGAACATTTATTGAAATACATTTTCCTTGCGTGAATACCTAAGTGAATTAGTCCCGAAAATTCGTCTTTTATAGATCCAGCCATAACTATTTTCCCAAGCAACGTCTTAAGTTTCTATTACTTATAATTATTTTCTCTATTTGATTATGGATGTTGCCTGTCTTTATGTTTTTTTTTATTTTAAAATCTTCTATTTAGTCGTCTTTTATCTTGATAATCTTGATTTTTTTCTAATGTAAACTTCATAAGAATTGGGCCTACAGCTCACAAACACAGTGAATTCAATCAAATTTCTACCATTTCTAGGTGAAATGACTTTTTTTTTATTTAGGCTGCTTTTTAGTTATTTTAAAGTTCAATAAGGTATTCTTAGAAAAAGAATAATTAAATAACCAATGTATTCTCTAACACTAAAGCATTTTTAGTAATTCTTGGTTGTTTATAGTTAACACTAATAATGAAATAAATCATTTTTGTTCAAATACTTTGTAATCTTTTCAAAAGCAAGTTTTTAAATATGCAGAGTATTTTGACGTGTAGGTATCTCTGAGCAGTCATCTGAATTTTTACTCATCTATAAACTTATAAATAATTAAACTCGAGGGCTCTTTTTGATTTGCAGCTATTTTCCTTTTAAATACGATATTCTAAATTAAATGTCTTTAAAACTAAAAAATGTTTAGAAACATAACGTAATCATATATAACGTATAATTACGTTATGTTTAGTTAACGTAATTAATATAACGTATTTCAAGTAAAAATATTTATCTACATCAGCAAACTTGAATTTGAATCGAGTAAATTTTCTGCTATTAGTATAACAAGCTGCATGATTTAGCGTTCTTTGAGCTTTAATATTCTAAGGAAGACAAGGTACTCGTTTGTTATACCTGTGTTTTCTTTCTTGACGATAAAAACAGAGATATCTCTAGTGTTCTTCCTCATCTCCCCCCCCCCTTCTTTTTCCTTGACCAATCTTCGATTTCCGAAGATCCTAGAAAATAGCTTTGAGTGAAAGGCTTTTTCCAGTTGCATTTGTTTGTTACTGTCAACATATAATGTTACAAAACGCGTGTCTCACATTAGAAAAACTCAAATAAAATACGCTCCAAATGACTTAAGACTTCAAATATTACCTTCTAATTAGATTTTAAATTTTTTAAGCTGTATCATTAAAACTTTTATAATAGAATATTTTATGAGGTGTAACACATTACGTAAACCAAAGAATATTATTTCATTAGAGAGTGATAAGCTATATTCCACCACACTGGAGCTTATATACTTTAAGCATTATCCCAAAGCTTATATATTAAGCATATTTCCAAAGGAATTTAATATGTTTGGTATACACAGCTGACGCAACCACAGGATATCGTAACTATCCCTCTCTATTTTCGGCATTTCTTCTTTTACATCAGTTTGTACCATTTTCCAATTTTTTCTAACGTCTAGATCACAGCTAATCGTATTTTGGTGCAGCATAACCTGGTTTGGCTCTTGAGCCATAAAAATTCAAAATTCACTCAGTCACTCATAGCTGAATCTCAATTGTAAGAATGTTCCAATAATTTCGCAATAACTGGTGATACTTATATTTATGGTTTTTTTAACTTAATGATGATATGTATATGAAAGTTATTATTTAAGATACATTAAATAGATATTAATATACAGATCGTATGATATCCCATACTCACCCCTTTACAATTAAAAAACGTCCTCTACACACGTATTTAAAGCACAGGAGATAACAATATATATATATATTTATATATACTAGCTGATACCCACCCGCTTCGATGGGCAGACGATAATATTATATTTTGCAACCTATTCGTAAAATATCAAAAAAAATTCAATTTTTAAGCGATAATGATTATCTAAATTTAAAATTTTAAGAAATTGATTGTCTTTAATAATGGTTATCCACCACTTTCAAAAATATGAAAAAAATAAAACAAAATTTAGTAAAAAGTCACCCCATATATATATATATCTTATTCCACCCTATACATGTTACACCTAATATTGAAAAAGATACAACCTTTTGTTAAAAGATTCATCATGTGCTTAGCTTTCAAATGAAATACCCTCGCAATATATTATGTCTATCCTAAGATTTTTGTCCTAAATTTTCAATACAAAAAAAAAGTCGAGAAAGTCGGGAAATCCAAAAAGTCTTACGTATGTCATAGCATCTTGAGTTCGTTCATACATGCAACGAGATTTTCCAGTAAACGAAGATTGTCTTGCAAGTGCGCTACTCTGTATGAAGTAACCATTTTAGTATTTTTCAGAATCCCGCTAAGTTTTGGGGTTAAACTACACTTTCACCAACCATGGGATTCCAAACTTATTTATTTCTATCTCTAAATCTGTACGTTTCCTAATTTCGACATACACGAAATTTCACATAAAGAGTCCCTTCGCCAAAATCTTGCCAATTCTCCATCAGCGCCTCAATATAAAATTATTTGGTATTTTTCCATTTCGCACGCGCAAATCTCGCCAAGTATACTTAATTGGTAGCAATACACAGTATACTTATAAAAAATATAATTCCGTTTGACATCGGTCATGTCATTTTTGGCGACTTAATCGCCAAAAATGACAACAGATGGATAAGAAAACATTAACGGATGAAAATTACATTTTGGATTAGAATTCCGTAAAATCCGTTCTTAGTGAGCGTCTACATAGCAAAATGAGTAACTATGCTAAATTTCAAGTCAATCGGTTCTATAGTCTTAGAGATATCGTGATGAGTCAGTCAGTGGTATTTCGCTTATATATATATATATATATACCAAGTTTTGCTTTGAATGATTTTCCGCAAAAGAACGAAATCTGAGTTCAAGGCGTGTTTTCTGATTGTCTTGGGAAACTATTATTGGGCCGATATTTGCCCACCCCTGATATAGATAAATGCTTGTAAGATTTCTGTATTTAGCATTAATATATATTATTTTATAATTACAATAGAAATCATTATAGTTAATACAGTGCTACCTTGGAGAACTAATACATACCTTAAAATAAATAAGATTATTTATAAAATGTTTGAAAATGAATAATAGAGTTTGAATTCTAACTGGACCCCAATGTTGAATATGTTGAATTTCATATTAATTTAGTGATGAAATTCAGAAACTCTTTTCATACACGCAATAGAGATTTTTTACCATGATATTCAACGCAGGTAATTCTTCAGTCGTTTCGAGTTCTGTATTAAAATTATTATTATACTCATATTGTTACAAATATTCTCCTATTTCGAGTCTGTACGAGTCCGTCATTATCTATCTTATTGGACGTGAAATCAGTTTAATAAGATAAATAATGGCAATCGATATTTTATTCACATGTATTCAGGTCAAGACGAACACAGATAGCAAAGCGTAAACAAATTAATAGTACAATTAGGAGACATAGCTATTTACAGATAAGCAACACAAAAGGAACAAAAAATAACACTTGTAATTATAGTCACACACATCACTTTCAATAACTTTCAGCTCACCACCTTACTGGTTCGTACTGTGAATAAATCTCCAAAGTAATGCTTCACATGGACTCCGACTGTCTCGGCCATCTCGTTACTTTTACCTCATCGCGGACAGGTCTACAGGAAAATTGGTCTAAAAATGTGATAATGAGTTTAGATTTGTAATTTTAGTTCTTCAAAGTTGAAATATTCTACGGTAAAAACACTGCATTTTATTTTAATCCATAGAAACATTGTGTTTTCCAGAAAATCAATTTACTGTAAAGTAGATATTAAATATTGCTCTAACTTAAATGAACAAGGACTCTGTGTGTGAGAGATTGTTAGTGTGGCTAAACGGGTGCCCGTTTTTCGAGCTTTTCACATTCTATGCCGGGCACATACGTTTTCTAGCGGGTGAACTCTCGCAAATCGTTTTCATCATACCATCAACCACATTTCAGACAATCTCCACTCTTCTAAGTACCTTAATTTGGGTACTGTATCCTATGGTTCATATTTATTTACTATACCCGCTATTGTAATATACGAAGGGGCAACGGAAGAGTTTGAATTCTTACTGAGAAAAACCGAGATATCTGAATAAAATTTGTTCTACATAGTAATGGATACTCATGTACATAATTTTATAAATAATATCTATTAATTTTTATTTGTTTGGTTTCAGGAAGTCGTAGATAGAAGGAAATAGCATTTTTGTAAAGTTTTAGTTATTGCAAAAAATATTTGAGGAAATATTTTATATATCTTATTCTTAAAACTTCTCGATACATGGTCACCATCCAGAGGTACACATTTCTCACAGCTTTTCTTGTCCTTTAAAAATTCGTTGATGTAGAACTCACCACATTGAAGTCTGAAAATCAACGCGAATATCTAATTGTTAACATTTTACATATAAGAATCATTTACTGTGAAGAATAAATTTTGCCTATATGTCTGGATTATTTCTAAAAATAATTAAAATTTTATGATACTCTTCGTATTATTATTATTTATTTGAGCCATTTAATTTAAAGTTAAATAAATCAGTTTTTCTAATTAAAAGCAATACATATAGTGGCTTCAATGAAAAAGAAATACTGAAAAATGTATTCAAAACTGGGATTTCTTTAGAAGGCATTGGAACAACATTTGCTTTTCAAATATAATACTTTATTTAACAATAAAAATGAAGGGATGAATGAAAAAGCTGAATTAATATTGGTAATTTTTTTAAAAAGTTTAATACAAATACTTTTATCCTTTGAAATTTGAGGATTTCTTCATGTTTTGCTCTAAAAGAAATATTTCATCCCCCCCGCAGAGTCTAATCCATGATAGCTTTTGCACTAATAAAACTTAGTCTAGAAAATATTTACATCATTTCTTTAAGATTTGTTATTTTTGTTTCGCTAGATATTTGGTATGAAATTATTCAAAATGATGTTTTAACCCTTTTATTTACAACTTTAAATATAATTATGTTTTGAATTATTCAAAAGAATTGAGGGAATGAACAAGTTATGTTTCCACAAACTTCTTCAAAGATTACGATCTCATTAATATTTATATTCGAATATAAGTACGAACACAATAATAAGAGAACTGTTCTACACCTGTGGCAAACAAGAACTGTAAATTTCTTCGAAGAGAGAAGCCGTTCTAGTTCGGAAAGCAAATTTTCTTTTTAAATTTCGTTTAGATTTATTCATCTTAAAATCAAGTTTCATGTTCAAAATTTCTAAGTCACTGTGAATTATAGCATTGCCAATTCTGAAAGTCACAATTTTTTCTTGAGAGAAAATTACCGACAAAACGAATTTCTAATATTTAAAATAGAAGACTTCCAATTTTTCAACTTTTTTAAACTTTGAATATATTTAATTTATGGCTTAGTATTGTTTGTCAATTATTGACGGTGAGATTCATGTATTCTTACACACAGTTGTTCTTTGTACAAATTATAATACAAAATTTATCTATATAAATAGAACTATTTAAAAAAACAAGTTAATTATATTTTTGTTACTGGGAATTAACTGCTAATGGGTAAGAACTTAGGCAATGAAAGTTTCATAAATGCAATTAGATTCCTTATTTTCAGAAAAATTCACTATTTTATTTTCCTTCCAAATCAATAATTGTTCTTTTTTTCTTCTAATAGAGTAAATTATAAACTAATTACATAATTTATGGTATGTTGGCAGGTTTTAATCTCAAGTTTTAGTCGGTAGAAATAGGAAGCTAGAAAATTTCCATAAGCATACGGATTTCAATTTTTAAAAAAAAAACAAAGTGATGTTCTTAAAGTACGATTAGGAATGAACAAAATGTTTTGTTCCAAGATTTGATTCATTTGAAACGAGATAATTATTATTGTTAATTTTCTAAGGAAAAAAACATAATCTTTTTAACAATTCCTAGAATACTTTTAGGTTTCATACATAAATAATGTCTGACAAATATTGAAATGAATGGTACGTGAAAAAGAAAACACAACGTACTTGTATCATAATAAAGAGTTAATTCTTTAAATAAAATGTTATTATTATCAGTTTTCATTATCATTTAAAATTATGTATATCAGTTTTCAAAATGAACTTTGGTTTCTTGTGAGCTTTTATTAGTAATATAACTTAAACATTAAAACATATTGGCATTGAATCATAACCATTTGCAAAATACTTCAGGATTAAAACTTTTAACTTTCAATTAGTTAAAAAAAATTTTAATATTTTGGTTAAATATATCCTGAATTCTAAATAAAAATGTTTCAGAGTTTCCCAATAAAGATTATTTTTATCGGATAAATACAATTAAACATCACTCATTTTCAGGTTTTAAATTTTTTTTTTTCTATTTTTGAAATATTTATTTGATTATTTAATGCTTCTCTGTACAAGTCGTTTGACAATAAGCCTTCCACTATCTTTCAGTCTTATAACTTAAAATACTTAGTGCATACGCCTAAGCGATAAGCATCAAAGCTTCACCAGAAGAATAGAGAGCTTTAATTAGACAGACAATAAAAATGAAATGATGCTGATGTCTATGCTGATAGGCGTAGCCATTCTAAATACTGCTATTGGCTAATGATGCTCCGTTTTAGAATAAATATTTTTCGGAGTTATGCATAATTTTAAAAAAAACGTGTAGTATATAATGTAGCGAATAAGTATATGAAAACCAAATATAGATACCAAATGCAATAGTCATTCAACTTAAACATGAAATATTATAGTAAACATACTTTTCTTTTAATGCTATTTTGTTCCACGATTTCTTAGAGGAGCAGTACAACATCGGTAAAAATAAAAGGGTTGATTAAATGTAAAATAAATGCCTTTAAAAGCTACATCCTGAAATAATACTTACTAAAATTACTCGTACTTCAATGTTGTTTTTCTGTATATCCTTTAAAATCAACACATTTTTTTCAGAATTTAGAGTTTTTTTTTATTTCTGTATGTTGAAATGAAGTCGGACGTTTGCAGAGTCAATCGCTCATAAATTCTACTTCTTCATACGATGTTTCTTCTCCTAAAGCTACTTTCAGATGGTAATCCAAACATCTTGGGTTCGGACTACAGAATGTATGTTTGTGAATTCTCCAGCAAAGTTTCGTTAGTTTTTATCCCAACCAATAGGATCTTGCATTAATATGGAGAAACAGATCACAATGGAGCGTTTTTTGAACCGATACACCTCTTTAACCTTCTCCAAAAACTCAAAGTAGTATACTGCATTAATCGTAGGTCGTTAAAAATATATCCTATTCTGAATTATAATGATTTAAATATCTTCGACAAATTTCTGTTCTTACAAATAGCATCCCAGTATTGAAGCTAAGAACTTGCTGGAGTTTGCAATAACCTGAATGCTCCATTACACACTTAGTTCTTTTATCACTTATTTTATTCACTGTTACTTTTCGGTCATCAAGAATTGTCAAATATTCAATCCAATTAGATTGGTTTTCCCTTAACCATTATCATCCAACTTTTGAAAAGCTTTATTACTCTTTACATGCTTGAAAAATCTATAAGGTGTCATTATTGAACTAGGCATTTATTCTGTACCACATTTCAATAAAACTGAACCTTAAATTTTAATTATTATTAGCTATGCAGAAACAGTAGGTATTTAGTGTTCACTCTTAGTAGTAAGAACTGAATAAAGTTATACATATAAAGAATAAAAGGATGACAAATGATTATTTAAACATTACATAACTTACCGCTGTTATAATAACATATTTATATAAATGGCTTTAAGCCATTTTAAAAAGACTGTTTGTATTTGATTCTCTCTCGTACATCTGAAGTCCATGGTACTTTCACCAAAAGAGAAAAAGATGTCGCTCAAGACACAAACAATCAATAGATAAATCAATGACTACAATAAATCAATGTAAAAATACAATTAAAGAATATTTGATTCACCAAATACATATGCTGTAGTTCTCTGAAAGCGAACGAAATGATTTTCATTGAAAAACAACTTATAAATGTTTTAATTAACCTTTTTCAAAATAAATATAAAGTTTTGCAGGTCAATTTCGTAATTTGGTAGTTTTTTTGAAATTCTTAAGCTATATATTTAATGGATAATTGCATAAAAAATGTACTTCTGGATTGATTTTCATTTTTGCATAAAAAAATCGTTGTAGAATATTAAAGTTCTTCAAACAAACTGCATTGTTATTTTCTTAAACATGCATTTTAGTTATGATAGATGTCAAACAAATTCACATATTTTACAACTTTATTATTTTGAAAATAGAGATAATAGTTGCTTTTTTTAAAAATAACTTAATTTATCAAGTGTATTAATGCATTTTTCGACCCAAATGTAAAATTGTTGGTTAACTATGGTCCAGCAACATTTGTAAAAATCACCACTAACTGTATAATAAGTTCTTTATTTATCCACCAGAATACCTTCATTTGAATTATGCTGAACGGCTGATATGCAGTAGCTTGTGTTTTATCATAGAAAGATGGAGTGTAGTTTCTCCACAAAGTGGTTGTTAGATCAATCTGACACAGCTTTCAGAATTAGCTTATCTAGAAAACTTAATTTATCTTATCGATAGATATCTACATAATATCTAAGCCTTTAAGAAAATAAGGAATATTTCACGGAACTGGAACTCTTTTTTTTTTTCAATAACAAGCGCTCAAACTTTAATTTTATATCATAATTTCGCTATCTCTTTTTTTATTATTATTTCTAATGGTAGATTATAAGCAGTTACAGCAAAAAATAAGGGGGGAAATTACAATTACAAGGGAACAAATCACAAAAAAAGAACAAGGAATGCTGCAACAAATTCATTAATCCAACATGTCTCTATCCTCCCAGTAATGTTCAGAAAGAAAGGACTTTCAAAGCACAGGGCAGTGAAGCAGATGAGCGGAGTCTATATCCTCCCCAGAGTTGCACAGAGTGCAAGCTGGTGAAGGAGTAATTTTGAATCTGCAAAGATATTTTTGTACTCAATCATGTTCGGTTGCTAGGTGGAATTCAGCGACCGTTCTATGTCTTGGGTCAATACTCAAATTGGAGACAATGTTCTTCCCAGCTTTGTGAGATAGACGATTGGAAAGGTTCTCTTGAGCATGGGCTTTGATAGATTTTTTAATAAGGTTTTTAATTGTAAAGAGAGACAAAGGACGAGAAACTTTATGCTTGATCAAAGCACCCGCTAAAAGCGGACTATCTCGCTAAAAGCGAGATAGTTACCTGGAACCCCACACTGGGCAGGAACCCACTGGAAGACAATAGTTTTCTAAAAAGAAGCCAGGTTCTCTAGGTGACGACGACAATCCAAAATGCCCTGCCTTAAGATATGCTCATCAGATACAATGGCTAGCAACGCAGCCTTTGAATCGCAGAGGACAACAGATCTTGAGAATGTATCCAGGCGGCAGTGTAACTGGGATAGGACTGTACGAAAAACAGCAATTTCTCCGTCAAATACAGTATCTCTCGCTATCTCTTAGGAAGCAGTATATTTTACAATGTTACTGATCTATTTAGGATCTAAGCCATGTAATTTGACTTAAAATATTTTCCATGTTTCTATTTCTAAAATGTTATGTTAAATAAGTTTGGAACTTTACATGCTTTATTAAGAAATAGGACTCTTTCTAAATATTCCTAAGTTTTAAGAGTACTGCATCATGAAAGGATGTATTTGTTACAACGTCACAAACGTTTCTGAAAATTAGAACAATTTTCTGTCTTGAAAGGGGTTTCAAATATCGATATAGATGTTTGACATTAGGCGAAGGAACCCTTAAAAAAGAAAATAACAGTTAAAGAGTATGTACCATATATAGTTGATTATAAACCAATATGTGCATAAACCAAGAACGCAGTCTCCTCCCCACTCGCCAAAAAAAAAAAAAAAAACTCTTCAAATTTCAAATCCAGTATATAAGTCGAAATGAATACAAAATTCTTGAAGCGTTCAATCTATTTTGCAGAAGAATGAAAATGTAGCCAAGTAAGTGTGAAGGGAGAGGGAATGTTTTAAAATTAAATCACTATAAAGTGATTATTTATAAGACAACGAAGTTAGATATAACTCAGCTAACTTTATCAAAAGAGAGTTCATTGTTATGTAATAAACAACTCATTTTTTCTAAAATAAAAAAAAAAACTAACTTTCATGAAAAAATACTTTTAGTTAAAAACATCTCATGATTTCCTATTTATTGCTTGTGCACTATACTCATGTTTGGCGATTTATCCCTTGTGCAAAACTTCTATGTTTTCTGCGAAACAGAGAATCCGTATATAAACCGACTTAAAAGTATCCATTCCGAATTTAATAATTTCTTTTCGTGATTAAATTAAGTTTAAGTGAATAAAAAGTTAGCTTGCTCCCTACGTGAGCAACTTCTGACCTTAACACAAACTTAATATCTTTACACTTCAACATGATTTTTAATTACTTTCCAAATTGAATTCTCCTTTAACCAAATAAATTAAGAAATCGAATAAGGAGAAGTTCTTTTGTTTATTCTTTTTCTTAAATTCTGTTGTTTTGAAGTTGAAATTTAAAATAATAAAATTTAGATGTAGGTTAAATACAGAATATTATCTCTCAGTGTTTGTGTTTAATTAATTCATCAAATGAAAATTAGCAACATTAATACCAATGAACTAAGTATATACAATACCTCATAAATGAAAGCGCTGCTGTCTTAGAATTTAAATCAGTTTTTTCTTTAAGATATCTTTCGAAAAGAAATTAGTTTCAGAAAACAAGATTACATTTCTAATTATGTTTACTATCTGAAAAGCTTTTAAAGCTCTAAAACAAAAAGCTTTTATATTATCATCTTTTGTTTGCTGAAATTTATTTTGCTGAAGGTATTTAAAACATTTTCCGTCTTCTTTGTTTCCTCTGGTCTTTTCTTTTTTAAACATTTACCTCTCACTATAGATGGATAACAAAAAGGGAAAGAATGCGTTGTTCATTTGCTGGTTGGAATTGTTAAGTACGAGTATACCTATATTCATTTCAACAGTAATTCGTTTATAAGGATAGAAATGTGATTTTTTTCCAGTTTGAAAAAATAAGAATACGATGTATGAAACAACCGAAATATATATGTATACATGAAATGAGAAAGAACTCTTTTCAACTAAATATCGGTTAATAAATTCCCGGAATTGTTGTGTTTAGGCAAGCAGATTTTTGCAGGAGAGAAAATTTCTCTTCATGCGGCTTGCAGCATTACTATAAAAGACATAAAGCCACACGGCTACTATTTCAACCACTGTTAACAAAAACTATATGTTATTTCTGACAAGGCAGTGCTTTTATTTGCCAAGTTTCATCTTCAGAGCAGCGTGCCAATATTGTATTTTGTAATTTGCTAGAGAAATCACTAACTAAGATTCTTGAAATGCTGAAGAAAACATGCAGAAACAATACGAAATTGAAACAGTATTAGATATTGGTTTAAAAAATATTGTCTAAGGTAGCACTATCATTGATGATCTTCGGAATAAGCACCCTTTCTCTTACGCAGCTGTCGATAGTGTTGAGTATGTTTAACAAATTGCTCGTATGGACAAACAAACAACTGTCGATAAAAATTTTTAAATATCTATTCTTAATTGGATAAAATTAGACTAAAACAACCAGAAAAATTGATACGAAAGTATTGATTTCATTACAAGAAAATACCCCTTCACTTCGATCTAAGCGAAGATGATTCCAAGTCCTATAATACCTCTCTAGAACATCCTCAATATACTCTGGACTTCCACCATTAGAATTTAACTTGTTTCTTAGATTAAAAAATAAAATTGAAGAGACCGTTTTGTAAGTTCAGAAGATATGATAGAAAATGCAACCAAACAGTTTAAGGCACTTTCCCAAAATGTTTTTTCGAAGTGTTTTAAACCTTTTTATGTACGATTGAACAAGTGTATTAAAGCAGGCAGAAAATACTATGAAGGAAAATATAGAAACACATAAATATTCTCAATAAATTGTAATTTTTCGATTCTAGGAACTTTTTTGACACTGTTACGTATTTACTAATAATGAAACAGATGTGTATACAAACTATAATTAAATTTATATTATCAACAACATTTAACATGAGTTTCTTTAAGTCTGAAAATTGCTAACACTGAACAAAATTAGATGTGAGGGTTCCAAGTGAAAAGAAATAGACTATTATGAAAATATTAAAATTCTTTCTTACAGTAATAGCAGATTTTTATTAACTGCATCTTAGATTAAAATTGGTCAATTAGATTGATAATTTGCTATAGCACTGAAGCCCTTACTGTGTTTTGTCTCTGTTTCTTGATAGCTGTGCCTTATGACGGTGATTTTTATATTTCCGAGAATTTAATTTGCGAAAAGTAAGAATTTTAAAAATCATATTTTATAAGTATAAAAAATGTAACTTGAATAAATGAATTTAAAGAAACATTAGTAAAATGTTCTAAATAAAGTTTTGCAAAGAACAAATTTAGCCACCCAAGGTGCTAAGTTCTTTTTAATTAATTACTCGATTAAATGTTAGAATTAAAGTAAACGATGAAATATTGAAATGGACAATAATAAAAGCTACATGTAATTGAAACTAAAGTAAATGATAATTATATATTATTTAAGTGAATATATTTAAGCTAAATGTAATTAAAATTGAAGCGAAAGATATTTATAAGTTATTAAATTGAATATTATATAAGCTCCAAGTAATTAAAATTAAAGTAAGCGATAAATTGTTAAACTGAATATATTTCTCGCTAAATGCAATTAAAATTATATATAATTCAATATAATATAAGTTACACGCCTTTAAAATTGCATATAGTTGAATATAATATAAGTTACACGTAGTTAAAATTAAAGCAGATGATAAATTGTTAAACTGAATATATTTTAAACCAAAGGTAAATAAAATTAAGAGAAACGATTAATTATTAAACTGAATATAGTTTAAACTGAATGTACTTAAAATGAAAGGAAACGGTAATTTATTAAATTGAATATAAAAGAATATAGAGACAAATTTATTATCAAGCCTATGGATAGAACCGAAAAATTAAGATATTTGAATAATATCCTAATTCGTTGT
>BMAW01096215.1:81012-148388 GCA_019974015.1 Nephila pilipes
TCATTGTACTTCGGTCGGTTTTATATATTAATACCAAAGCACTGCATTCACTATCTTATTAAGACTTTCTATTGTGAAAAAAAAAAAAGAGATACAATAATAATTGTGCAAATTTGAGTAGGATAAAGCTATGATATCCCATTTTTTCTTCTCTTTGATCAAGAGGTTTCTTTGAGAAAATAGTAAGCTTAAAAGGTTCCCCAAAATCTAAAAGGTTGAAAATCCCTGATATAGACAAAAATAATTATATTATTGTTAAATATATTGTTGAACTAATCATCCTTAATTTTAATAAAAGCTATGCAGCTATACCTATTCTTTCATTTTTTCCCACATATTTAAATTTAATTCAAAGAATTTAGCAATAAAAAAAACGGAATCAGAATACTGAGACATAAAATTAGAAATTATTGACAGAATAATTTTCAGTGAAGTTTATGATACGAGGATTGTTTAATCCTTCAAAATTCTAAGAGCTATTGCTCTTAGCATAGAAAATGCTTTTGTTTTAGTAAGCATCATGACTCACTAGATGACTGTCTAAGTCCAGTTACTTGTATTCGTGATCATGACTTTCGCACCTCAAAAATTCATCGTCGTTACTTTTCTTGCTGATGAGACCATTGTGGCCATTTTTGGAAAAGATTCACTGAAAGCATTCCTGAATAGCTCGATTTCCGGTGCGTAGCCGTGAATCAAGGTCTCCCTAACAGTGACAACTCGACGTGGCAGCAATCAAATTTCGATTTATCAGCAAATGACTGCCAAATCAAAACTAACTTATGAATCAATGTCAAACGTGTTTCGTTTCCATTTGACAGTTTGCAACACCCTGTTGTAATAATTTACCTTATTGATGGTATCTGTCTTCAAATACAATACAGTATATAGTTACACATATATACTGTACTTTTTGAGCCACCTTCGTATAAGAAATTCATTTAAAGTTCTAACTAAAAAAGATTCATTATGAAATAGTAATACCCATTTTTCATCAATTGAAATATATTTCTTAATTATAATATGTATAATTTATTACATCTTGGTAAATATATATAGTTAGGATTAATTATTTGTTAATATGTTTTATTTTCCACTAATTTTTCAATTTTAAAATGTATTAGCTCTTAAAACGCATTAATTTTAAATTCAGCTTTTCACCTTACACTTTATAAAACAATTTCTTCCAAATAACTTAGTTATGTTATAGGCTATAGATGACGCTACTAGTAATTTCTTTGATTGCATTATATTGCTTTTACTTTAATTTATGTATGAAGTTACCTTTTTAATTTGCAAAAAAGAAGAAGAAGAAGAGAAAGAACTTAATAATCTGGATTATTACAAAATATTTCGCTAATATTCATGCGGCATGACTGAAAATGTTTAGACTACTTTATACGTTTTACATAAGTTGGAATAATAATATTTATATTAATAATTTATTTTTCTTGGATATTTTTGGAAATGTAAATATTTGCAAACAAAAAACTTTTTAAATAAGTTATGTCAGGAAATGGTTGGTAGTGAAACTGATATTGGTTCAACATAAACTGGAATTAGTCTCATTGCACTAAAATTAAGTTTTTGATAAAAACTCGTTCATATATATATATATATATATATATAAAACTGAAGTAATTAATTATATAGAAATCATATTCTCTCACGAAAATAATTATTCATTTAAGTATAGATTAATATCACAAAAAATTTCTCAAGTGAATTATATTTATGATAGAATAAGTTATGACGTGTAGCCAGAATGATGCATCTCAAATTTGTCGAAGCTCATAGTCATCCCATTGGTGTGTTGTGGAAGTTAGGAGAGGTATGCCAGCTCAGGTGTCGTTCACGTCCCTTGACAGAGGTTCAAAATTACGAGGTCCGTCATTAATAGGCCACTTGTTGCTTCTCAATGTGAAGTTAAGAAGCAATCAAATTCACAGAACAACTTATGTTATTTTAAGTTAATCGTTTTATCGTTTTGAATGACACACTAGCGTCAAAGATAACTTTGAAGTAGATTTTTTCTATAAAATTATGAATATTTTCTTTTCACATCATATGCAGTTAAACGTTAAAATAAATTTATCTTTTGCAAATTACAAAAACTATTTACTTTTTAAATATAAATTTACGATTTCTTTCTGGGCATGTTAAAAATTTTGTATTCGAAGGTTATTTCAATATTTTTAAGGTAGAGTTCACCCCTCTCATTATATGAAAAAGCTAAGACTATCACTTATAATGTAAAAAAGCAATCGATATAAATTAACTTCTCTTGTTCGATAGAAATTTAAAAATTGTCATGGTAGCCTAGTGGTCATGGTCGCAGACTCGCGGCAAGCTGTTTTCGTCAAGTCGCGGGTTCGAACATTGATGCCACTAAAGACCCGCCGTGTAGCCGGGGTTGATGCACCTTAAATATGTTGGTGCCCAAAGTCCTCCAGTTAGCTTAGTGCGAAATTAGAGAGAGAAAAAGAGGGAGGTGCCAGGTCATGTGTAGTCTTCATTTCTTAACTGAGGCTCAAAATTACGAAGCCCATTCCCAATAGCCCTCGTGCTGCTTCTAGTGCGATATTAATAAAACCAAAACAAAACAACTATATAACTCTTCATTGAAGAAAAAAATTTTAGGTAATAAAGAGACGCAGTAGGCCACGGATCTGATCTCAAACTTCGAGAGGATCAATGTTCATGTCTATCAATGAGTTCATTAATTTATTTTAACAATTATCTATCATGTAGAATACTCTTACATGCTTATCTTTTAAGAGCAAATTCTGGTTTTAAGACTCCAAGATACCTGAAAGATATTTCATTTCTTCCATGGTATTTTTATTTTCGGTAAATACGGAATACCACATCGATTTCTTACCTCTAATTCTGGACCCTCTCCATATCCTTCCATCTCTATGTTTTACCCTTTGCAGTGGCCGCGCAAGCCGAGTAGTCATGGTAGCTAACTTGCTGCCAGCATTCTTTACGTCGAGTCGAGGATTCGAGTCCTATTGCCACAAAAAACTCATAGTTTTGTGGAGTTGATGCACGTTATATCTGTCAAGGTTCCAAGTTTTTGGTGTCCTTCCTCTCTAAACTTTTAGAGGGAAAACCATTTCAGGTATCATCCTCAACTCTTGAGAATACGGTCCAAAATTTCGAGGTCCATCGCTAATAGCTTATAAATGCGACGTTAATAAGCAATCAATCAATCTTTTTTTTTTTTTTTTTTTTTTTTTTTTTTTTTTTTCCTTTTTTACATTTAGAGTGTTTTGCCTAGATCACAAACACACGGTTTCTTGTAAATCAAGAAGTGTTTTGTCTGGCTAAATAAAGCCCTTTCATCAACAAAACAAACATAAACATTATCGAGAAAAATGTTGGGTCTGATGCGCTTTGAATAGAAAAAAAGCCTCTTAAGTCCTCAGATGAATCTTTCTTGTGGAAATTAAGAGAGTGAAGTCGTCTCTATTACACTTAATTGAGGCTTACGAAGTTCTATTACTTACGTATATCCCTCGTGTAGCTTCAAATGGAATAGTAAATAAAACAATTAGGATAGAATAATTAATTTCTTTCTTTCAATCAAATGTATGCAATAAAAGTGTCTATGAAAGTTTAGGTGATCAACAAACTTATCAGCTTCTTTAGAGCTTCACCGATTAAAACCTTGTGACGTGGTTATATGATCCCTTTAATTAACTACAACAGAAGATAAGTTTTCTTTGTTAATTAAGGATAATTATATGAATAACAAATTTATAATTTCATCATCAAAATGTATTGAGTAAAAGGCGAGTAAAAATTTAACCTTTGTTGTTTGAAGCTTTAAAACTGATTATTTTTAAAATAGTTTTTTTTTTTCAGGAAATTCTGTATGCATATAAAGTTTCCTATTCATTTACTAACCTTTTACATGAAAGGATAAAACTGAGCTAATTTAAAATTCTAAGTGTGTGTGAGTTTCACTTTATCAGTTTTCTGAACTCATCTAATTATTGTTATGAAATTTAAAATAATCTTATTGTTAAAGAGTGATAAATTAATTATTCATTTTTGCTTGAATCAAGAAATAAAGAATGTATTAAAGTAAACATATTAAGTTGCTATGTAAATTGCATTTCTCCTTTAAAGTGAATTTCTGGATAATTATTAAATTCCAGAAATATTTGCATAATATTAAAACCGTAAAAATCTTCCTGAAAAAAAAAAATCTGGAATAATGGTAGAACAAATCATATCAATATTTTACAATAAATAACTTTACGTACGGCGACAGATTAAATACTCACACAAACTAAACTACTTTAACTTATCTTTCCTGAAATACAACAATGCTATTTAGAGTTATTTTATTCATGTGATATAAAAAGAGGTCCGAGGTGTACACAGCCATTTGAGCACATTTTCTTGAGATAGCAGAAGCTGAGTGGTTATCGTCGCGAACTTACGGCCAATGTATTTTCCGTCGAATCGGGAGTTGGAATCCTGATGCCACTAAAGACCCGCCGTATAGCAAGGCTGATCTACATTAAATTTGTCGAAGCTTTAAGTTCTTTCGATGGCTAAGTGTGTAATTATGAAGAGGGAGATTCCTCGCCATTTGTCAGCGGTTCAAAATTTTCAAGACCGTCAAAAATAGCTCTTGAGTTGCTCATAAGTGGGATTTTAATAAATAATCAGTCAACCGAGCACAATAATTCTTCTACTTCATTCAATAAAAATCTCTTCCCTGATTGCTTCTTATAAAGGTTAAAGTAACTGGATGTCAATATGTCCCTCTATAGAGAGAATGTTCAGTGAAGTTCCTTTGTTTTTCTTGAGATGCATTAGCCGTGTGAGATCTTGTATTGTCCTGTTGATGGAGGTTGATTGATTGCTAATGGATTAGAGACAACAAATAAAAGTATTTTCCTTTGAAAATTAATGCCTAATTGTAGTACATAGCGGATAACAATCGTTTTTTGTACGTATTGCGCATTTTTAAAGTGAATAATTTCCAATCTGTTTAACAATGTTCGAACTTTTCTACATAGAAATATTGAAATTGTAAACCTTCTATTTATGTGTGTGTGAGAGCATTCGTATGTGTAATGATCTCACATAAAACTAATTTAATTTAATTTTTCTAATTTTTCCAATTCTCTAAGTCAAAATAAAAGATATCATTCTTATTTGCTGATACCATTCCAAATTGTCCTTTTATCTAAGAGATCACGCGCTCATAAAATAAGCAGAATCAACTTTTCCGTTGTCATAAATCTGTCATAAATAATCCCTACTAGACCGATAAGCATCATCAAATCCCTCATAATTCAGTCATCTTATATCACGTGAGTTACCTCATGATCTAGAGAAATCTCCACTCCAAAATCGAATGAACGCTAGAATTCGCTCTTTTGCTGCAACCAAGGCCGACAAATCTGCGACTTTGGTGTTCTCTCTCTTTCGTTCCGGCCGTGCAGGCGGACACTGCGCTCCTCCTCTTCTAAAAATGGCCTCCCTCTCGTGAAGAAGAATAAATAGACTTTAGTCAGAATTTGTTCTGTGAATATTTCAATATGGAATTCTAATGTCATGTTTACAAGTACAAGAGGCAGTGAGATTATGAAAAGTAGGATATGTGTACATATTTTTAAAGAAATAAATTTGCTTTAACTTTTCCGAAATTAATTGCTTTTTTAAGCTATAATTTTATTTATTGTGCATGCTTATACATTCATTACAAGTACATCAAAGCAATTAAAATCTTGACGTAGGTGAGTTTTTAGTAGCTCCATCTTTAGGGTAAATTTAAACCTTTATTTATGTTCCTTAAGAGAAATTTGGGAATAAAAAACTAATACTTTTACACTGTAATGTGTTTTATAACTACTTCTATAATTTCCTTTTCCTTTTATCCAATTAAATTAACAATCCGAAAAAAAGCTTTTGAATGTTTTCTATAATCCTATTGTCGTCAAGTTGGAATTTCAAAAAATACAAAGCAATGTTCGTAAATACATCGAATGCTAATTAACAACATTATTCTAAAAGAATTGGGTGTTTGAAATGCCTCTCGACGAGAGTGCTTGCTGTCCAGAATTTTAACATCATTTCGTTCTTTAAAACATTCCTTGTAAAGAAATTACTTTCGGAAAACAAGAACGGGTTTCTAATTATGTTTACTATTTGGCAGCACTGCGTAGAAGAGAAAAATTCTCCCTCCACACCCGCATCTTTTGTTGTTAGTAGAAAAGCTTAATCTATTTATTGAAGACATTTAAATAATTCCGGCCTTGTATTTCTGTTTTTCTTTTCGAAATTTATCTCTCCTGACAGATGGACAAGTGAAAGAGAAATAAAGTTTTATTCCCTCATCGGACGGAATTTTAAATATATCTTATTCCTTTTCGAATGAGTTCTAGAATTCTAAATTGATATGATAAATAACAAACTATTTTTTCCTTTGCTTTTAGTCAAGAATATAGCTTGAATTTTACTTTGTACATAAAACTATTGAAATACACATTTTGAAATGTAAAAATTGAATGGTTTTGCCTATATGAAACAAATGTGTAAACTAAATGCAATTAACGCTGTACATTCTAAAAATGCTGTTTGTATATATATTTTTATCGGTTTAATTACCATTAGAGAACAAATCAAATATAATTTATGAATGAGAAATTTTCAAAAATAAGAGAAGCAATAAAAAATAACAATAAGAAGAATCCATAAGAACAATAAGATCCAATAATAAGAATCCATCCATCCTAAAATTAAAAAAAATAACAACATTAAGAATCCATTAGATTTTTAATGTATAATTTGAAACGATTTCAAGGTATTTAAAAACGCTTACCAGTTAATAATAAGTATTCTTCAATTTACATACATAATATTTTGTCTGAGACTGTACAAAAAGAGCAGGAAAATACAATTTATACTATTTAAGTATAATTATTATAAGCTCATAGAAAGTTAACCTACTTCTGATTTTTTAGCTGTTTGACTGAAAAATGTAAGCAATATAAGCATCCGTATTTTCTGTTAAGTAAATTCTTTGCATTCCTTTATGATTTATCAAATGATTTTTTATATGTAATCATTTTTCAAATTACATGTTTATTTACGATCAAACATGAATTTTTTTATGTCAAAAAATAAATTTCATTAATAATTATTTTTATTGATTATTTAATTCTTGATTATTATTTACAATAATTAATTAATTATAATAATTATTTATTAGTTATTTATAATAATTATTTAATTCTTTAGTTCTAATAGGAAGCAATATGTAATACAGTTTCATTTATATTCGAGCATTCCATGCTCTTTCTAAGACATACGAATGTCATTCAATAAGTCCTTAAAAATTCAAGAGATGGTGCGCGTAGCATCGAAAATTGTTTATTTTTAGTGAGCATCATGACTCACTACACTGCTGTATAAGTCTCCATACTCGTACGCCTTTCATTCCTCAAAAATTCTTCATCGTAACTTTTCCGATCAATGAGACCCTCTAAGCCTTCTTTGGAAAAGATTTATCAGAAGCAACCCAACGTTTTGATTTGTGCTTGATTTCCAGTGTATATTGATGAGTCCGGGTCTCACTGATGGTGATAATTCGCAACGACAGCAATCAAAATTTGACTTGGCAGCAAATGACTTCCAAATCCAAACTAACATATGAATCAATGTCAGATATAGTTCGGTTTCATTTAACAGATGCAAGTCCCAAATGGTAACAACAACTTATTTAATGATATAATCTGTCGTCAAATACAAGTACTTTTGGGACTACCCTCTTAACATCTATTTATACATTACGGAATATTTTATCTCCCCTAGAAAAATTTTTGTTTTATTACTTTCGTACTTCAATCATCGTAAATTTCTGACTAGTATGAAAAAATTTTGCTTTCTCTTATGTCTCTAAGCTGCTTAGTTGTCAAAAGGAAAACAAAAAATTGAATTCAAACGATTTCCCCAATTCCAGTGGATTTTTTTCCCTTCGATTCTTTCACTACCAGAAAATTTGTTTTTAAGTAGATGAAAAAAATATCCTTTTCTTCAAATTCCAGATTCAAAAAAAGGGTGAAAAGTTAAGGACGATGTATTTATATAATGTTGTTCCTTCAATATATAATACAATATTCCTTTCACGCAATTTTCCCCCGGAGCCGAAAGGCGGAGCAATAAAAATAATCGACTTTCATTAGGTGGGTGAAAGGTAAAATGCCGAGCTAAAAGCATTTAGTTTGTTACAAGGAACAGCTGAACATTTTCACAGGAATCGGGGAAAAAATCCAACTGGTAAAGATAAGAACTAGTAACTAAGCAAAGATAGAAATGCATATCAGATTTTCACTTTCTTAAATCTCTGCCTCATTTTTTTAGAAGTTAAAAAGTTCTTTTTTCTCTCTACTACACTTGTACTTCTTCACATTTTGTCTTCGTTTGAGTTTTAACGCGGGAAAAGTTATTATAATTTCTAACTTCTTTCTAAATGGAATAACTATATAAATAACTTTAAATATAAGGATTTTTAAAACATTTATATTTGATACTATAATTTTTTCTGCTTATTTGTTTGTATTCTTATAATCCAAATTCTAATTTTTTTTTTTCAAGTATTTTCTTTGTTTGTTTTTTAAGTTTAATTATTGCATACTTTGTATTCGAAAAATTAATATTTTTGTTTGTTAAGTTAGTTTTAATAGTTAAATTGGTAACACTTAATCTTCTTTCGTATTTCATAGACGAAGTTGGGTTTGTGATACCGTATATATTAAACTAGTTTAATTCCTTAAGATTCCAACGGAAAAAAAACTATTTCATGCTCTTGTTTAAAATATTCTTCTTATTCGGAAACGAAATTGTAACAAATTATTATTTCTATCTGAATCTTGCGCCATAGATCATTAAATGTAATTAACATAACTGCTCCAAAGACACACGTCTAATCCAACTTAACAACACTCATGGATAAAAAAATTAGCTCACCAAGAAATAATTCCGGGATCGTAACGAAACTTGGAATGAAGGTACATGACGGGGAGATATGCAAATGATTGGAAATGCAGCGTGATTGCGCATTACGTATAGCCGGTAGAGGGCGTTTAACGTCGTTCTCCATGGAGTATAAAACAGGTAACCAAAGCTTGTTTGAGTGTGCTGAAACGTTTACAAAGGAAGAGCTGATGTAGACATGCCATTACGCCGTTTTCGAAGACAATATAAGCTGCTGTCCTAGTTTGAGAGGGGGAGAATCATAGGCATGAGGGAAGCTGGGTGATCAGCTAGAGTAGCTCGTCAACTAGGCCACTCTGATTGTGTTGTGAGGAGGTGTTGGGACCACTGGTTCTGAGAGATGTCATTTACACGAAGACCAGGCTCAGGACGCAATTGACAGACCAGTCATCGAGATGACCGGAACATCGTAAGAAATGCACGCGTACGGCCAACTGCTTCATCGGCAACTATCCAGGCACAGTAGAACCTTCATTAGGGCCCCCTGTGTCTTCTCGAACCATACGAAGGCGCCTAGCTGAAGGACATTTGAGATCGCGGCGCCCATTACGTGTGTTGTCCTTGACTCCCACCCATCGACGCTTCCGTTTGGAGTGGTGCCGCGCACGAGGAAACTGGACTGCAGCGGAATGGAACCAGGTTGTCTTTAGCGACGAATCCAGTTTCAATCTCAGCAGTGATGACAATCGTGTTCGTGTGTGGAGACCTAGTGGTGTACGTCTCAATCCTGCCTTTGCTTTACAGCGACACACCGCTCCCACAGCTGGTGTGATGGTATGGGTACCATTGCCTACAATACACGGTCACCCCTAGTATTGATCCGTGGCACCATGACAACCCAGCGGTATGTCCATGACAACCTGCAACCACATGTGTTGCCATTCATGCAACGGCTCCCAGGAGCCATTTTTCAACAAGACAATGCTCGACCTCACACGGCAAGGGTGTCACAAGATTGTCCTCGCATTGTTACTACCCTTCCTTGACCAGACAGATCCCCAGATTTGTCTCCAATGGAGCCTATCTGGGATCATTTGGGAAGGCGAGTTGGGCATCCCACGAGTTTCAACGAACTAGAGGCAAGGTTACAGCAAATATGGAACGAAATGTCTCAAGACATCATACAGAACTTGTATGCCTCAATGCCGGATCGTATCGCATCATGCATTCACGCTACATGGGGTTCGACAGAGTATTAAATCCTCCGTTCTTATCCCTTTTTCTCTGAAATAAATGATCATTTTTCTTTCATATTCCAATCATTTACTTATATCAAATTAGTCATTACGTATGTAAAATTTCGTTTCATTTTGACGACTCCTTCTTGGAGCGCTAATTTTTTTTGTCCATGGATGTATTTTTTCAAGCATTTCATAAATGAATACAAATGAGGGAAATACAATGTTTCAAAAATTTACTACATATGTAATATTCGTCCATTTTTTTAGAATTACTGGTGCAAATAAACTACTGTACAACAGCTTATATTTTGTAAAGGTTTTTTTTAATTAATTTTGAATAGTTCGAATAAATTCAATACTTATTTAACTGAACATAGGATGTTATATTTTCTAACACTCACTTCAGTCAGTATATGTCTTAATTTTTTTACAAAAAATTTGTTTTCCTTTTTCGAGTATCATTATTAGGATATATATTCCTTTTTATCTTGCGCATAGAGCATTTTGCGTAGTAATTAAAACTTTTGATAAAGATTTAATTTTCCCCGCTATTAAGTAAAGAAATTATTAAAGATGAGTTAAACTCTGTTTCTAAATATATTTCTACCATTTTTGAATTTCTTATTCATACAAACTTATGGGGAACGGTACTCTGAAAATGACAAAATATCAGCAAAAAAATTTTACTTTACTTTAATTTTAGAACTTTAATAAATATATATACGAACTTTCATAGTTCCATCTATATCACTTAGCATGTTATTTTAACTTTCTTTCACAGAGTGTGACATATTATTTCACTTACCTTCAAAAAATGTTTTTAATTATTCTTTCTTAGCTTATCAGTTTTTCACGATGGTTATACATTTACAGTTCTAAGTCTTTTTTATTATCTGTATACAGGGATGTCCTAAGACTTCTTGAGGCCCTGGGCCCTTATGAAGAAAATAGGCCCCATTTGCGACCCTTTAATCTAATTTGGTGTATATACACTTACAGTTCAATTAAAGCGATCCATAGTAAAATGAAGTTTTATGTGAATATTCGTTATTTACATTTTAAATTCACAAAATCATTAATTAGGTCAATCAAAATCAATTGTTAATAATATTTCATTTTCAGTACTCGTCAAGCTTAAATTATTCAAACGTGATTGAATCATACGATTTCTCAATTTATTTTTGAAAATAAATGCTGACCATTCGCGTTAGTAATCATCATTGATGAGAAAATTCTCATTATTATTTCAATATTGGGAAACACTGTGAATAATCTTTCATCATACATGTATGTAGAGAGTGTTGATCCTAATCCCAGTCTCCTCACCCAACAACTGTTCTTCATCTGTATTTGTAGAATTATGTATTTTTCATTAATCTTTCTTTTTTCGATTTCTTCCCTTTACTTTTTCTTCAGCTTTTCACCGTCAATGATCATATACGACTTGAAATGTTGACATTTCAAGTTCAGTTTCTCTCCATTAATGCCTTTATCGTAAAATTTTGATATTTTCTCGCATGCTATTTTAATTTTTGTCTCATCCAAAATAGAAATACCTTAAAAAATCCAAACATTTCAAAATGCTCCTCAGATTTTTTTACTACGCGTTTGCATATTGCAAATTAAAGAGTCGATTATTGGTAAAAAGGTTTATATTTAAAATTTCTGGCTGTGGCTGTTTTCAAACGTTGTGTCGGTGTCTCTATTTCCTTCAAGGAAAGCAATCTTAACATTGCGTTGTCTTACACACTTGTGAACACTTTGATACCCCTTTATCAAGCTCCTTTACAAAGGATACTTACTTCTTTGGCTTTTGAATCATAATAGTCAAAAGAGTCTCTTTTAGTTTTTATATACATCATTAATGATTTTAATAATTTTGCACCTTTCGACGAATCCACATTTTTACTCAGGAGAAACAGATTTACTTTGTAAATACGTGTCAAAATGTCATTCCAAAGGAAAATTAAAAAAGTAATTTCTTATTCATTCATCTTAATTTTTTAACAAAAAGTCGAATATCCACTGCCTGCAATTCATCATTTATTAACCGATCCAGTCTCATGACAGTTTCTGAATATCCGGAGCTCAAAGCTTTAATTGCATCTGCGCGTGCTGACAAACGTGTTTTTGATAGGTTTTTCAGTATATTTTTTATTTCTATCACAATTCAAATTTAATGTTAGTATATTCCAACGGTGGGTTGACGATGAGAAATAATTACAAAGATTTTGAACAAAATCAGAGTAAATTGTTACATTATAGTTACATTCTGCTGTTGAACGCCAATTAAATTCAAAGAATGTCCTGCACATGGTACGCATATAGCGTATTTATAATTTATTTTTCTTGAAATTGGGCTTGCAATCCTGAATATTTCTCAGACATAATCGAGGCATTATCGTATGACTGACCTCTACAACCACTAAGGGAAATGTTGTTATTTTCCAAAAATGAAACCACAACATCCGTCTGATACTCTTCAGTATGTCTATTAATATCAATAAATTGCAAAAATCTTTCAATGGGTGCACCAATTTAGACATACCGTAAAATAAAAGTTAGTTGGTCAGCCGGAGTCACATCAGGAGTAGAATCAATGGAAATAGAATAATATTTAGTTTTCTATATTTCAGTGATGATAGTTTTTAAAACTTTTGACGCCACGACGTCAATGAATTCATCACATATTTTAACAGATAGATAAAAAGGATTACCTTTTCTAGAATTGCAGTACTTTTTAATACGTTCATTTAAAAATGGATCAAACTTACTTAAAAGTTCCAAAGTTTTAACTAAATATTTTCCGTTATTTACTGAACCTATAGTATCGTTTTCCCCTCTGAAAGGTAGTCTTCTTCAAGCTAAAAATTTTATTAACAGACACTATTCTCTTTTGCATTTCTTTCGAACAATGATGTTCAACATTGAATTGCATAATAAGTTGGTTGTCTAACTAACTGTAATCGACTGTGGTAGTTCATCATACACTTTTTGTGCTCAGGTACGTTTTCATGCTGTGAAATAGCCGCACTTGCATGCCTCCAATCATTGAATACGCTACTGCTGAATATAGAATTGGTAGATGAAAACAATTTACATGCGAAACAGTATACTTTTCCTTGTGATCGAGAATATATTAGCCATTCATGGTCTACAACCTCACCATTGCGTAACTCTTTTTGGACACCATCGTAGACAGGTATCTTGTATTAGTTTAATCTTTTGGTTCGTTGTGTACACGTACTGATTTTTCAAAATCATTATGTTTGTTGGAACAAATTAACGGACCTTTCTCAGCCTAGTAAAACTATAAATTCTTGTCAATATATGAAGGAAATAGCCCTGGATCAGTACTTGTAATAAAAATATTTGAAACGCCATCAGTTACTATATTTATTTCAATAGGTCTTATAGTACCTTCTCGGATACTTAAATAGTCTATTACTCTCTGTCCTTCAACTTCAGGTACATTACTGGATATACTGATAGAAGTTGTAGAGACAGATGTAGATGTAAAATTTGTATTAATGAAAAATTGGGTGAATTTTGGTAATTTATCAATGGATTCCTGCTTTTCCTTCGATCTTTTGCGTTTTGCAATTCTATTTTCAAAACGTTTCATTCTGACTTATCCTGATTCTGGAATAATTAAAATAAAGTAATTGTGGTGGCTTAAAATAGGTACTTATAACTTTGTTATAATAGCAATCAAATCTTTATTTTATATCCATATGTTCTTAAATCTACTGAAACATCGGCACCACAAAAGGCTTATCCTAATTTTGTTCAAGAAATTACAGAAAGAATTTCCCCAATGAAGCCCGAATACAATAACAGTAAAAAGGCGCATTCGTTTACTGATGTCAAGTTCTGGACACAAGGATGGCCACGATTGCAAAAATAACACAATTTATTATAAATGAAAGAAATCACAAATTGAGTAAATCATTTTAAAGAGGCTACAGAAGCCAAATACACGTTCTAATTGCGAAAATTACAATCAAAGCACATAACTTTGTTTTCCATCGGCTACACCCAATGCCGTCTGAACAATTCAACTTTTTTTTAATGTGCAATAAATATTTGTAAAATATCTTAAATCTCAAAGAAATGCAATTCAAAAATAAAAGTATAATTACCTTTTGCAGTTTCAAAGAAATTAAATTTAAAGGAAGGAATTGCCGATTTACAACTCTAAGCCACTTGTTTCTTCGAAAAAGTGTGATTTCCTTTTATTTTATAATCCTCCTTTTATTATCCCTGAAGCTTATCATAAAATAAGGAATGTGCTTTTGTCACTTCTGTTGGGGGCTTAAGTATATCTCTTGTCCATTCATGAGCGATTCTTAACTCATGTGTGAAAATAAATAAAATGTCGCTGGGAGGAGGTCTGTTATGTCTGTGACTGTCCTTCCCACAGCAGCATTTTTATCAATAAATTGGGTATATCTCGCTTTAGAAATAAAACTAATATTTTCCATGATTCTCAGCAAACATTGTAAACAGAAATATTTAATAAAGAAGTAACTTCCCAGATATAACTGTCTTCAACTAGTCATATCCGGGAATAACATTTGACGATTAAAATTATTCTTATTGAGGTCAAGTAGAGAACGAGAAGAGGATCTCCTCAAAGGCGAGGCCCTGGGCCTGGGCCCAGTTGGCCCATGCCTTAAGACGTCCCTATCTGTATAAGATATCGAAATTATTTCTGATTGATTTGCATAATTTGTTCGATAATTCTGTGCATGAAATAAGGATGTTGATAAATAGCTATTTTTTAAAAAAATCCACAAAATTAGATGTAACTATTGTTTTACTGTTTTTTTTGTAGTGTCTGATAAAAAAAAATTGCAAAACTGTAAATAACATTATAAGAACCAAACCCAAGCACAGAAAGGTGAAAAACTGTTTTAAGAAATTGAAAAAAAAAAAATCTCTTAAAAGTATTAACATGTATTGAAGTGGGAATCTTAAGACATTAAAATATTTTGAAAAAAATTTAATTTTAATTATTTTTTTTTTTACTGTTGATTTTTTTTTTTTTTTTTTTCGTTCTTTTTAGAATACATATTTTAAAAGTATCCATTAATGGTAAACATAATTATTTTCTTAAAATTTTACGAAATTGCGCTGCTTAATTTATTAAAAAGACACAATTCGTCAATGTAATAATTAATGGACCCATTCTTCCTGAATTTTAGAAGAATGATTCGTTCCATTATTGATAATTTGTTCGAAAGAAAAGATTCGTTTTGCTGGTGCAGACTGGGACATAAAGGAGGAAAAGGGGATTTTTTTATAATGTGTATAAAGGAGGTCTATCTCCCTACCCTCTGAACACAAGAAAGGTTTCTGAAATGATTGACATTTACAAGCGCTATAGCATTCTGAAAGCTGTTAAGAGAGGAAGGAACTCCGTAGTTAATTTCACGACCAACTCTGTCTTTTAAGACACTATCTCTTTTGGTTGCGAAAGCAACTGTCCATCCGCAAGAGGTTAATCCTGAAACTTACCATTGGTAATGAATGAATAGAATATCTTTAATATGAAAAAAATTTCTAATGGGGTACTTTAAAATATCGATGGAGGAGAAAGAATTAAAGAAGGGGGGAAATGTAAAGTTGCTACTTTTTGCAAAATTAGGAGAGAACTTTAATTTTGGAGCGAAGTTGCACGTCATTGTCGGCGTAGAGTTAGTGTGGTAGGGTTATGTTTGTACTACCTGCTCGTGGGGAAACATCCTATCAGGGTTGCAGAAAATTTTAGAGAAAAATATGGAATAGAAGTAACCGAATTTTAAATGGCTACCCTCCAAAGGAGTGACTTCGCTCACTGATGCTTAACTTCGGGTCGGAGAAGCATTGAGTAATTTTAGCATGCTAAGCAACACCCTGATTTGTTTTGCTCAAAGCATTGCGTCTTATAAAGTGTGAAGAATGTTTCGATATCTCAATCGTATAGGATCAGTATTATAATTTTCAATATTTCAGAGATAGGTAGTCAGTATTTTCGAAATATTTGACAGCGTTTTTGCAATCCAGTTTTGATGGTTGGGAAGTTAATGTGATTATATACAGCAGCATTTCTCATTAATCATGTGGAATTTAAAATTTATCTTAAATCTGGATTTTGGGATTTTTTTATTTATACGAATTTTTCCTGCAAATCCCCGTGTTGTGTAGGAATATGGAAGATTTGGTCTGGGAATGAAAGTATAGAGCCTAGTCATTTTCAATTCTCGAGCAAATAAACAGTAAATTTTGCACGCGCAGGCTTGGAAGTTCTATTTAATGATGCGATGTGTTGTTCTAAAGTGTGTCTCTTATGCACCAAGGTATTTGGATAGCTGTCAATGTAAATTTTTGGATTCAACCTTTTTCTATTATTTTAGAAAAAGAACGAGATGATTATGTGAAGAAAAACGATATAATTGAAAAAGACTACGATATGTATGAATAATAAGTACTTAAGGGAAGTTGGTATCTTAGATATCTTAAAAAGTCCATTTTTGGTTTTTGATGTGTCCAAATATTGAAGAGTTTTTTCAACGGTATATATACCTGCTAATTTTCAGATTAGAAGCATGTTAATTTTAATTTTGAATAAAAGAAACAGTGACACATTAGGTGACGAGCCACAATCCTCATTTGTGGATAATAGCTTTTGTTACTCTTTTAACAAGAAAGCAAACAATCATTCAGTTCACACTTTTTTTTTTTGTTTTTTTGTAGTATTTCGGTGGGGAAACAAATTGCTCAACACTATCTAGATTTGACTTTATTCAGTTTAAATTGAGTATTCTTTTTTATTTTGAAATATTAAGACTTCAAATATGCCTAGATCTCATAAAATATTCGAAAGTCGCAATGGAAAATTTTTTTTAAAAGAAAAGATATTTAGAAATATTACTGTTAGAAGTAAATGTGCATTATATGCTTGTGTAACTAATTTTGAAATGTATACTGTTTTTAAGAACTCTTGTGCAAAAGAAAGGAGAATTCCTTATTTAAAATGAGCTTTTTATGAATAAAATATAGACTTTTTTAATACCATAATGAACTTCACAATACTTTCATTTGTATTTTTGAATAGTGAGCGGTGTAAAAAGCGTGATCGTGGCGTGGAATGAAATATATAAAAGATATTTAATAAAGTATGAAAATGAATCATTTGATAATTTTAACAGCTATTCTAATTAAACTATGTGGATATTGTGATCCGTTCAAAGATTCATTATTACATGATAGAATTGATTTGGGCATTAAAGATATTATGAGGAAGATGTACATGAAGATTCTCAATTAAACATCAGTATGAGAATACTGACATCTATTAAAATACTGCTAAAGCTTATACTAGGTGTGCTATTGCAGCAAACTTTCTCTGAGCTAGAAAATATTTAGCAAAGCATTGGAATTTAATTTCATAATTAATATATGTAAAAGTCCCATGGCAAAAATCTTTAGGACACTTTTTATGCATACAGTTTTAAACAAGTTTCATAAACTTATGTTAAAAGTGTCACAAAGTTTGGAGGATTCTCTTTAGTTCAACATTGCTCTGGAAAATGCTTAAGTATCCCTTTTCAGTATTGATTTATTGTTTTGTTTACGATGTGTAACTCATCCATAATTCTTTATGTAATGTATAGCTTAAAATTTAAATTTTTTATAAGCATTTCCTCGCTAATATAATGTGTTATTGCAAAAGCTAATGTAAGATATTGTCATGTTTATATTTTCTAGATTAGCTAAAATTCTGAAGATAAACCTAAATGAACTAAAGGAATCCCAAGAATTTGATTTGTTGTTCTATATGACTCAAAAATAAATCCTAACATCAAACTCTGCAATGGAAAAGAATTGCCAACTAATAGACTTGGTATGTGTAAGGTAATGAATTCATTTTTTTCTAGTATATATAATTCTTTTAAAATCAGTAAGATTTTATCTATGATGGAAATTGACTTTTTTATTCAAATTCATTGGTTTTTTAGCATATATAATTCTTTTTAAAAATCAATGTGTGCTGTAAATTTGTAATATTGCTGTGTAATGCTTTTTTGAGGTTTAAATCATTTCATTTCTTTTAAGTGTCTTAAATGATAAATATGCTTCAATTTGATATATTTATAGAAATATCTAAAGTAATAAAATCGTGACATTAGAAATGAAATGATTGATAAATCCTCTCATAAGATGAAAACTGATTTGTCATATATATATGTTGTGTGATCACAACTGTTCAGAACATCAATCTTCTATTAATAAAGCACGAATATACACTCTATAACAAAAAAAAACCCGAACACACCTAGAAGGAGTTGCCCGATTGTAATGAAATTTCATGTGCAAAGACATTTGGACTGAACATGCAAATGATTAAAATTTGGTGTCTGATGAATGATTAGTAGGAGCTACAGCGTATTGGAATTGCACACTCAGCAGGTGTATATAAAAAGCGATTCTCAATCTGAGGGTCAAATTTTCTGTTGCATTGCGATTTAGGATACCTTTCAGTAACTAAAAAATTGCCTCATCCCAGGATTCAAACTCATTACGAGCATCTGTCAGAGTTTGAAAGAGGTTGTATCATTGGATTGAAAGAGGCAGGTTGGGCAAATTGAAGAATTGCTGCTTTCACTATTGCATGCCTCACAGCCCCTCAACCAGGAATTATGGTCTGGGGTGCCATTTCCCTTGATAACCAGACCCCTTTGGTTGTCATTACATCGACATTACATTGGCACACTTACATCGACATTCTGAGACCGGTTTTACTACCATTCCTTTTGAAGTACCCTGAAGATAATGCCAGACCACATATAGCACATATTGCTATGAGCTATCTTACAGCTTGTCAAACACTTCCTTGGTCAGCTAGATCTCTCTCCAATCGAGTGTGTCTGGGATATGATGGGAAGACGACTGCATCTACCTGGGAATGTTGATGACCTAGCCGGACAATTGGAGCAAATTTGTCAAGAAATACTGCAGGAGACCATCAGAGAGCTTTGCTATAAAAAGAAGTGGCGGGGCAGCTTGCATCCAGGCTAGAGGTGGGTCATCACCTTATTGAGCTTGTTACTTTGTAACTATGTAATTCTGAAATAAATCATTCAATTTTTCTGAAATTTTTATCACTTTCTATTCTGTACTTAATTTTCTTATCCGCCAAGGTTTGTCTCCATCAGACAACTCCTTCTTGATGCATGATTTTTTTTTGTCAGAGTGTATTTTTAAAAGGAAGAAAGTGATGAGATATTAATCTTTAAAAAAAAGTGTAAAAGTTGATCTTAGTTAGCAGAAGTCTTGTGGTTTGTAATCCTATTTTTGTTAAATTTGTTCATTCTCATTAATCAGCCATAATTTCAGTTCTGAAGTTATTGTTGGGCCACGGTAATCTAGTGGTCAAGGTCGTGAACTAGCGGCCGGAGGTTTTCGTTCAGTTGCAGGTTCGATCCTTGGCAGCCAAAGACCCACCATGTAGCCAAGGCTGATGCGCATTAAATCTGTTCAAGGCCCAAAGTCCTCCCGTTAAAGTGGTGTGAATGTTAGGAGAGGGGGTGCCAGCTCAAGTGTCGTCCTTGTCACTTGACCGTGGTTCAAAATTACGAGGTCCGTCGCCAATAGCCCTCGTGTTGCTTCTAGTGCAACATTAATAAAAACTAAACTAAACTGAAATTATTGTTACTAATTAGTATAAAGATGCATAAATTATAAATTTCCTAACATATGTGTGGTCATGGTTTTGGGCTCGTGGCCAAGGTTGTTTTTGTCGATTTGTTGTCTAAAAACCTGCAGTGATGCCATCAAGCCCTGATGCCGCTAAAGACCTGCTGCGTAGCAGGGCCGATACACTTTGCATCTGGTTGAGGCTTGAAGTCTTCATGTTGGTGGCTGTGGAAGTTTGGAGAAAGTGCTGAATTTTTCCTATTTTTATTGTTGTTAAAGATCCAAACTTTGTTAATTTTTTTTCTCAATATTAAGGAGTTGAATTATTTGTTAATGTATTTTCTCTAAAAGAAATATCATTAATGATATTTTTTTAATCAAAGTACACTGTGTCAAATACAATTTGATTGTTTTTTCATATTTTTATTTCTTAGAAAAATGTTCCAATGTATCTAAATTTTATGTAATCTTTGTAATCAGAGTTAACTTATAATTTGTTAGTTATGTAACTTGTAAAGAGAGTATCAATAATTCAAAGTTATGACAAAAAATTTGTATCAATAATTCAAAGTTATTTTTATATCTGTAAATTTTTTTTTTCTAAATATATATTTCAATATGAGGAAACAAGCAGTATGATTTAACTTAACTCTATAACAACAATCTTGCTTTCTTTGCTGTTCATTTTTACAATAATTTCTCCTCCTTTTAGGGAACGGAATAATTGTTTGAAAAAGTGGCCTTGTAAAATCAGTTGGTCTATCCAAGTTCAATAGTGTACTGGTTAGTACTATCTTATGAGTTTGAAAAATCAAACTTGTTGTTCTACAGGTAGTTATGAGTTTTAATTAATTTGAAAGGAAATTTAATTATTGATTTATTTCAAGAAAATATTCATTATTATAAGAAAAATGCTGTTCATTATATTACAGTTTCACAATGGGTATTGCTACAGCTCAAATGTGTATTTATAATATATTTTCAGAAGCATGTTATTATTTTGAAAAAAAAAAAAAAATATTACAATCAAAATAAAAGTGTATTTTTCAAAATGAAATTATACACCATTATAAATTGTATTAAAAATCTTTGAAAAATTTTCAAATTTTTAATATGGTGTTTACAATCAAGAATAAATTTTGAATGTGTCCTCATTGTCATAAAGAAACTTTTTACATCATGAAATGGAATTTTAATGGATCACTTAGTGATTTAAAACTATAATCTAAGATGATGAAAAAAAAAATTTTTAGTTTGTTATATTTATAAATATATATTTCTTAGATTTTTTTTTAATTGCTAAATTAAATAAACAAAGTAACACAAGATAAACTACAATAATTTATTGATGGCTTATTTTTAAACATCTGTTATTATTCTGTAAATACCACTTTTAAAAAAGAATTTAGGAAATGAATTTTTCCTTTTTATTTACTTTAAGGTTTCTCATATTGTGTGCCTTTATTTTTTACATTTGAATTGCTGAAATATTTAAAAGATAGTGAATTTATTTTTGGTATAGTAAAAAATAATTTTATCTTGTCAATTGATTTTTGAATTTGCATACTAATATCTTTCAATTTTTATGTGTTTTAGATTAATATTCATTAATATTAATAACACTTGACCAGCTTGCAACATAAGGATTTAAAGTTTCATTAAAAGAGGCAGAATTGCTTGAAACTCTCTGATTAATCAAAGAATTATAAAAAAAAATGAAAGTTTCCCAGTAAAATGAAAACATTATATTGATTGTCTTTTTATGCCATCATATATGTTCAAAATAAGGTTTTCTAGTATTAAAAGAAAATAATACCAGTTGCTGGGACTGTTGTCTGAATAATATCCTAGATTAAATTTACTGATTGCTTTTATTAGCAAAGCTAAGAGTTCTGATATTTAAAATTTATTATTGATATTTCAGTTACTATTTTCTGTGATTTTCCGTTTACTTGTAATTTATGATAACTGTACTTGTTCTTGGAGATTTAGGTATTTAAAAAAAATTTAAAAAAATAGAATATTATTTATTACATGTATTTTAAGATTTGAATTATCTTATTAGTTCATATTTAATGACTTAAAATTATATTTTATTTAGAAACTGTACATATTGCATCCAGATTTATTTACTTGATCCTAGAATCTTGAAATAATGAAAATTCTGAATAAAAATTACTAAATTTCTTTCAGTATGTATTTGCTATTGTACAAATTATGTATAGCAATAGAGATAATACAAAAATTAATATTTCTAGGGGTTTTTTTTATACATGGTGTGTAGGAATTCCAGTAGATTTCTATCCCAATTGTTAGTTTAAATATTATGACTAAGCTATGTATACTTGTATAATTTTGTTGTACCAATAGACATTTTTTTTTTACCTTGCTCATTTTGTCATGAAAAGATATGTTGCAATTCATGGATGTTCTATTTTTGCTAAATGTAAAATTTCTGTTAATGAATTTATTTGAGAATAAAAACTATGTTTGAATAAAATTTGAGGCTTCTAAAATGTCTAACTTAAACAGAAATTTGGATTCTTGTGATTATGTAACATATGCTGAATTACTTTTACAAATATATATTTCTATTAAGGTTCTTCAAAGTTCTTATTTGCATTTTTTTTTTTTTTTTATCAATTTTGTAATTTAACTGCAGATAAATATTTATTAACTTTTACAACATAAAGCAAAAATGACTTAGTTTTGTGAGATTTTAAATTTGACTTCTATTAATTAATACAAAATACTCCATTTTAAATTACTTGAAATTATTCGGCGGAAATCAGTATTTTTTTAATTTAGTCTTGCTTTTTTTTCCCACATAAGATTCAATAAAAATATAACTTCAATAAAATTCTGTAAAATTACCTTTATATTTCTAATAACTAGTTTCTAAAAATGTATTCCATTTGTAAGCCCTTGCAGTTATAGCATAGGAGTTTCCATTTTTGTAGATTTGTGGTATGAAAATAATCAAAATATTATGTTAAGTTTTGGTTGGTGTTTATGTATGGAAATTGTATTGATTGAGTTTAGTTTTTATTAAAATATTGTAATGTTGTGAAAATTTATCTTGTAAAGTGTAATATACATACATATCAAGTCTTTTTTTTTTTAATTCTTAATTTTTTTTTTTTTTTATCTATTTTCAGATCTTGCTTTGATTCAACATTGAATGATAGTTATTCCTATGATTTTACAAAAACCAGAATTTATGAAAACTTCAAGGTTTGTTGAATTTAAACTTTGCTTGCATCTATAAATCTATTTCATATTTTCTTAAGAAATTATACATTGTTATATGTTCTTTACATTATATTTTTTAAACTCATAATTTTAAAATTTAGCTCATTTTCCCCTCTATCTCCATTTTAAAACCTGTGACTTTATAAAATTACAAGTGTTCACAAACATTGAACAAAGTCTAGTATGTATCAAAATAACTATGCTGTTTGTTCTAGATTTTTGATTGACTTATATGTGAAAATATTGATCCTATTCAAAACTTGAAGATATCAGATATTGCAATGATCTTCGCTATTGTCATACGTATTGGTAAGTTTTTTTAATTATTTCTCTCCTTAAAAAAATAAATTCATTAGTTTGGTACTTGAAATTTTAGTGTTGGAAATATTTATTATTATGATCTTTGTTTCATTTTCATACTATTTCTTTACAAATGTGATTCTAAGTCTTGCAGTATCTTAATACAAATATTTGTAGTGTTTATTCACATAATTGCAAGAAAAATTTCATTTGAAGGTTTTTTCTGATGCAGCTAATAATTATGTAATTAATTTTTGAACTTTGTTTCTATTGTATGATGGTATGATTGGTTAATATGTATGTATGCCATTTACAAGACTACTATTTTTACAATAATGAGTGCAAATAAATTTCCATTGATTAAACATCAAAAATTTCATTGGAGGAAAGCAGTTTTTCTGTTTTGAATGAAAGTATGTTCTTCCAGAATTTGCCATCATTTGAAACAGGTTGGCAATTTGAATAAGAAATTGTTGTCTCTTTCTTCATTCTAAACTCTTTAGCATTTGAGGTTAATGGATAATACATTTTTCTCCAGTTATTGATTTGTGAATTATAAGTCTTACTACAAATCAATCCAAATTTCATCCACAGCTTATTAGTGACAATAATAATGGTTTATAACTACATTGTCTGCCTAATTAATAAGTAAAAATAAAAGAAAGGTATATAACAATTTGAAAAACAGCATATTAACCAATAATTTTACAGAAGTGGTGAAATAATTAAATCTTAAAATTGAAGAGTATGTATATAGTTTGAAAGTAGTCATATTTTTTTTAATGAATCATTGCTCTGTTATTGAAACCTGGCATAAATTCTCAACAGCCATGTACCATTTATTATCTTTTTTTTTCTACTTCCTGTATAATAGTCTATTGTCAATGACTATTTTTATAATGTATGGGAAATAAATTTACTTAGTTTTGTAATTTGAATTTCCTGTTAATATTTGGATTCACTTGCAATAAAAATATTTTGAGGGATACAGTGAAGGATGCAGTTTGTTTCAACATCAACTATTGATTTGAATTTTGTTTTTATTTGTATTTTATTTTAAAATGTGATATTTGATACACCTTTATAGTCTGCATATGATATTAGAATGAATTTTTTCCCCTTATTTTCAGTCATCATAAAGTATTAATACAGTGCCTCTCATATGTGTGCACTTACTATTTGTTTCTTTTTATAAAGTATAATGTTATCGATTAATAAATATTAATATATCAGAATTGTTATTTTTAAATAATATGTGCAACTTGCTCCTAATGAAATAACATAATTAATTTTTAAAACATAGAGTAACTTTTATTTTGAAAAATTATTAATTAAAAGACTCCTAAAATTTGCATGACAAAAGTCTTCAATAATGAAAAAAAATTCAGCATATTTTTAGTTATTGCATTTTTTTTTCTTCTTAATTTTGTAAGTAGGATATCCTTTGTTATCTATGACAGAGCTTTTAAGCTTCTTGGCAGAGATTTCACCAATTTTTTTAGCTCACTTTTCTTTTTGATGTCGTTTTTTACTATAATCTCCAGTTCTCTGCAAATATGTTCTATTGATTTAAATTGCAGGATTTAGGTGGTGTTTTTAGAACTTTGGGACACTCAGTTATAGAGATCTGAAGCGTACCTTGTGAGCAGTGTGCTGGAGGTCATTATCTTGATAAAAAAAAATGAAGTCTTTTCTAATACCTAAATTTTGGGCAAATAATGTTAAAATGTCCTTTAAAATATTTAAATCAAGCTCATGATTCTTAATATTCATAAATATTGAATTACCTAATCCTGAACTGATATACACCCCCCACTTAAAAACATATCCATGCTTCACTACTCAAACTAAATTTGTGGGATTAAGTACTTTGTTTTTTCTTCTCCAAGCTAATATATGTATATTGGAGCTAAATATGTTAATTTTGCTGTCATCAGCAAATATGACACTATTTTGATAAGTTTAGATTTGTTTATCATGGATTTAGAAATGGAAAGTCTAAGATTTCTATTTTTCATACTTAAAAAAAAAATTCAAGCATAACTAAGATTTCTATTTTTCATACTTAAAAAAAAAATTCAAGCATAACGTCTATGTAATTCGGCTGATCTGAGTTCTCTTCCAACAGTTTCAGATGAAACTGAAGTAAATTTCTTTCAGCCAATTGTGTAGAAATGCTTGCTGTTCTCAAATATGGATTTTTGTTAAGTTTTCTAACAATAAAACATTGATCCTTGTTGAATTAACTTCCATGGACATCTTCTCCTCGGTTTGTTTTTGATTCCATTTTCTTCTTTAAAATGCTGTATGACATACTACATTGTTGGATGAGGAACATTTAATAATTTCACTATGTTTTGAAGTGATTTACCTTGATTGAAGTGAAAAAGTATCCATTTTCAAATGCTTTTGATTGTCCCTTTAAGACTTTGAGCCATTTTTAGATAGTGCAATTATGAAAGACTAGAATATTTTAAAGAAAACAAGCAAATATTTAAGCTTACAATTTTTTTTATGTTGTCACAATGTAGAAATGGTAAAGCAACAGACATTTTTTGTATTAAAGGAATTCATCCACAAATTTATTGATGTACTATTACTTTTGTGACACATTTTTCCTTTACTTTTCCTCATTTTAATTATTTTACAAATAAATTAAGTAAGTATTTTAAAAAAGTAAAATAGTCTTAATTGAACTCACGAGGAGAATATATTAAATGAAGTTGAACTGTATATTTGAATTTTAATCTAAAGCTTAAGAAAGGTTTTACAACTTTTTTAAGTGTGAACACTTTTGAAAGGCACTATATATGTTTTATTTTCAATCTGAAAATTTGCATTAGATGGAAAATAGATGAGATACATAATTTTATAATGATATTATATTAGTAATAAATTCAATGAAACTCTTTATGAACCTAAAATTTTTATATTTTGAACATATTGGATGAGTAAAAATATGATTAACTCAAGTTTATTGTCGCAGTACTTATAAATTCTAGTTCATTTTTAATGTACTGTTTTGTTCTTTATATTATTATATTATACACTGTATCACACTAAAGAGGAAAAAAGTGTATATACTTTGTCTTTTAGCTGTTGCAGTCAGTTATGAACTATGTAAATTATGGAAGAATTTATTAGATAAATAATTCTTCTTCACTGATCATCATTGCTTTTTGATGTCTTGAATACATTTTTTCTTCAGGTATGCAATAGCAATATTATTCTCTGTTTTAATATAATTTTATAAAGTGCAGAAGAAGACACTTTTTGTTGCTGCACTCAAACTGTAATGCTCAGCTCAATATTCAAACAGGAAATACTCTTCAAAAAATCAAGGAAAAGTATAAAAAAAAGGATGTTCCCAAAATGAGTCATATGAATAAAACACTGATCAATAAATATGATGCATAAGTGCCAAAAAAGTAGGATCAAATCAATTAGTGAGATATTTGTCCACTTCTTGACTTCTTATGTGGATTCGGTTATTCGGTTTGTCATTGATTTGCACAATTGATTGGTGGCTTTTCTTGCTCAACTTTCTCAAATAGTCATCAAGAGATCCTGAAATAGCTGAAGCATTTGTCCTCAAACATGTTTTATTAGGAAGATATCTGATAATTTAGCTAATGAGGGAAAAGTTTTAAAAGCACTAAAGTATCAATAGGAATTATTACCCTGTGTAATCAGTTATTATCCTACTGGTTGTCATAAAAGGAAGCACAATGGGAATAGAATACAAGATATAGATATTAAATAATGAGACTGAAGCTGCTACAGAAATACACATGTACACAAGTGATCAATAGTTTTTTAACGTGAAGCTTTTTTTTTTTTTTCAATGCAATACCTCACGCTTCTGTAAACAAATCCAAATAGCTGTACCCTTTGTTTGCATGAGAGGTTTTTTTTTTTTTACTTTGCCGGATAAATGATAAGTGTAACAATAGAGCAATGAATTGTTGTGAAATTTCACATGAAATTTGGAAGAACTGCAAGTTATTTAAATAGTGTATCGCTGTGATTGTTTACAACATGCAGAGTTTTTTGAGTGGTTTAAGCATTTTCAAGATGCCGAGACAACATCAAAAATTATTCTCGGCCAGGTTGCCTTTCCATGTCAAGAAAAAGAAAGAAAGAGATGACGATATTGAAAAAAATCAGTAACCTGGTTCGATCTAACAATCGGCTAAGTATTTGTGCAATTGCTGAGACTGTAGGAATTGGCAACAGATCCATATGGCAAATTTTACTTAACAATTTTAACATGCAAAAGTGTGTGGTGCCTGAAATTCTAGTGTTTGAACTACAAGAAGCTTGCAAAAATGTTTGCATTGACACTTAATGCCATTGAAAATATTCCAAACTTATTGGAAAGAATAACAATGTGTGACAAATCATGGTTTGTTACTTATGATCCTGAAACAAAGTGCCAATCCATGCACTGGAAGAGCAAATATTCATCAAGAGCCAAGAAAAGCTTATATGGAGCAAATTATAATTCATAGCAATGATTTTTGTTTCGATATTCATGGGTTTGAGTACCTTCACTGAGATTCTGAAGGTTAAACTATTTATTAACATTATTACCTTCATGTTCTTGCTGAATTCCGTAAAAGAATAAGGAAAAAATTGTCTGAATTGGAGAAGGACAAATCATTACACATTTTTTGTCAAGACATTTCTAAGCTAAGTGCAACATCCCAGTGTTAGACCATCCACCTTATTCGCTGAATCTTGTGACTTCTATCTGTTTGAAATCTGTGTTAAAAGAAACAAGATTTGAGTGTATTGAAGCTTTGAAAGAGAGCAGCATGTGTCCTGAAAGAGCTGACAGAAAACTTCCAACACAGTTTTGAAAAATGGAAGATTTGCATGGAGCATTGTAGGCATAGAGAAAGGGTGTATAAGGAAAATGTTAATAAGTAAATATGTATGAATTTGAGTAAAATGTTTTCCAGTGTCAGTTTCGTTGTTTAATAGCCATGCCTCTATTTATTTTCAACATATCATCATGCTATAAGGAATTACAGGTTACAGTCAAAGGACTCTAATTAAATGAAATGTCACTTGAGACTATAACAAACTATTATTAACATTGCAGTTAGTGGTTCTCTGTCCCACAAACTACTGACTTGTTGTCAATTCTAAGTGTGACTTACGCAGAAAAACTATTATATTTTAATCAATGTGATTTCAGGTTGCAAACATCCTTATGCACGGGTGAGGAATTTCTAACATCACTTTCTCTTCACATTTTGTTATCTTTCATCAACCATTTGTATCAACATCTCTGAATAGTAACAGAGCCTCAGCCCAAATATTCATTTAACTCTCTGTTTTATATAGGTTTTATCATATCTTGTATAGTGACATTTACTTGCACTGTGCATTTATCCATATGCAAGGTATTGCTCATGAGGCAAGTATACATAGAAAAATTCAAATAGAAACCATGCTGTAGAATAGAAAATACTCTTATTTTGCACATTACTTGAATGCTCTGTAGATTTAACTATTCATTCATTCGTAATGAAAATTTAATCATTTGCATGTTGGATGTTAGGTATATAAGTACAATTTCATTACATTCAGATAACTTATTCATCATTGAACTATAACATTCAGATAACTAATTCATCATTCTCATTTGGGTTTGGATTATATAATAATTTAATTTATTGAAAATAATGTAATATTCTAAAACTCAATTTCCATTGAAAGAATATTTATTTGTATTTTCCTTACTGACTGATTAATTAGGTTGATTTTAAATTCTTTTAATGTTTTTCTCTTTACTTTTTAAAATTTACTATGAAAATATATTTATCATCTATTTTTTTTTTCTTTTTAGGTTGAGAAAAGGCACCAACTACCTTTTCAATATTGAATTTTGAGTTGTCTGATATTTCAACTACTTTCTTTTTTTATAACTTTGTATTGTTGAATCTAGTTCATTTTTGTTAACATTAAATTTTGCAATTGTAAATGTAAAATATTTGTTCTAAATATACATTTCTAACAATAAAAGTTGCTGTAAGAAATTACAAGTAAATTTCAATAAGTACATTTGTTCATTCTGTAAAAACTCAGAATTATTAAAAAATTCGATTTTTTTTTATGAATAGTGTTAGGATATTATTTATTTCAAATAAACAGTATTCCACTGTGTTAATATTTCTAATAAACAGTATTCCATTGTGTTAGTACTTCTAATAAACAGTATTTGTAATTATTTTCAATATTGAGCTTTTGATGTTAATGAATGAGCCCAACTCACATTCAAATAGCGCATCATATTGTGCACAGAGTTCAACTCTTCCTTGAGATTTTTACCTAAATGGCTGCAGCCAGCTCTACTTGCGTAGCAAAAATTTTCCCCAATGCATGCTGAATTCATTGGTGTATATTATCCTGTATTGTTCCTGGTTGTGAGTGTTTTTGGAAATGATTATGACAGTTTTTCAAGTATTGAGTCTGATGAAGAGTTTGGTGATAGTTTTTCTTGCTCAGAAGAAGAATCGAGCAGCATCAATCTTTCAAATGCAAGACAGTGGTCCAAAACTATTTAAAGCTCTGAGTCAACTGAATTTTATTGGAGATGTTAGCATGAAAACAATGTGACAGATATGTCAAATACATGGGAATACATTGAGCTATTCATTATTGATGAACTTGTTAATCATATTGTTTCAGAAATTAATTTTTTTGCAGCTGGACATTAAGTTTTAACAGAATTCATGAATTTATAATTGATATGACATTATTGCTATTGAATTTAGAGTAATTCTTGCTACACTAATTTTGCAAGGAAATATTATAAAGCCAATAGTAAGATGGTATTGGTTAAGGAGAAAATTGATCAAAACACCTAGTCTTACAAATCTCTTTAGTTCAGGAAGGTTAGAACTTGATAATGCAATTTCTTCATTTTGACAGAAATGAAACTGACTCTTTCACATACTCATTCTAAGCTTAAAAAAAAAAAGTGTGGAAAACAATTTTCTGAAATTTATTCACCCAAGCAAGAAATCTGTTTGGATGAAAGTCTACAATTGCATAAAGACAGACTTTCTTTGACACAATATTTATCACTTGAAAGGGCTTGATTTGGAATCAAAATATTTGTTACATGAATCTCATTCCAGATATGTGTGGCCCTTAATAATTTATTTTGGTAAAGGTGCAGAAATATCTGAGGGACACAAAAAAAAGGTCATTTTCTTCTCATATTGTTTTGACATTATCTGAGCTGTTATTAGGCAAAGGGCATTGCATTGCTATAAATAATTACTATAACTCTTCTGAATTAGAGGGAAAGCTCTTAAAACTGTTTTTTGGATCATGAAGGCCAAATAGAAAAGATCTTCCAATAAAAAACTGAAAATGGAAAAGCTGAATAAGAGATAATAAATTGCTTATCAAAAAGGAAACATGAGATAAAGAGGTAAGATATATGTCCATTTTTTACTAGCCCTGTTCCCAATCTTGAAACAATAAAAATGTAAGTTGAAACTTATATTCCATCGAGGACACAAAGTTACCTACACTCAATTGAATGTTATTTAGTTGAAGCTTAAAAATTTATTTCTAACATTCAGATTATTGCATTTATTTTAAAATTACTCTTTTTTTTTGTTTAGTTAAATGAATTAATATAATTTAAATAAAGTAATTGAAAGCAATTTTTTTATTCTTAAATTCTTATTCTGTTTTATTCAAAGTTACTTATGATGGCATATTATTTAGTTGAAGTTTAAAAATTTATTTTTTAACATTAAAATACTTTTATTTTTATTTAATGAATTAACTGAGCATAATTTGAAAGTAATTTTTCATCATAAATTCATATTCTGCTTTACACATAGTTTCCTATACTTGTTTGAATATTATTTAATTGAAGTTTAAACATTTATATTATAAAATTAAATATGTTAAATTTAAAATTTTTCGAAATATTAAAAAAAATTAAATTTAAAAGTCCCTGGCTCTCTCCATATGAAAGTACGATATGGAGAGAGCCAGGGACCCACTACCTACCCTCCAATGTTCATGAAATCGACAATTGTGGCGGTGTAATAGTCTGGGCAAGCATCATGTTGGATGGCCGCACACCTCTCCACGTCTTTGACAGAGGCTCTGTGACTGGTGTGAGATATAGGGATGAGGTCTTGGAGCCCTATGTTCACCTTTTCCAGGGTGCAGTGAGCCCTGAGTTCATCTTAATGGACAATAACACGAGGCCACATAAAGCTCTTCTGGTCGACGAATTTCTCGAGAGCGAGGATATTCGCCAGATGGATTGGCCAGCCAGGTTTCCAGACTCCAATCCTATAGAGCATGTCTGGGACGCTCTGGGGAGGGCAGTTGCAACTCATCCCCCCCCCTCTGAGAACCATCCAGGAACTGAAAACAGCATTGGTGTATGAGTGGGACCAATTGCCACAGGCACTGATAAACTGCCTTTTTTCCAGGATGACATCATGCTGCAAAGTATGTATAGCTGTAAGAGGGAACCATACCCCCTATTAATCCATTTCTTTTGTGTATTCTGCAACCTCTGTTTCAGACCTTCAGATTCCCATGAGTGATATGCACAAACATGTGTGTTTGTTATAACTGTTGAATGTTTATTTTGTTTGTATTATATCAACCTATGTTCACACCAAATTTATTAAAATCTGTCCAATAGTTCTGGAGATCGTAGATAAAATATGAAAATTCTCTTAATTTCTTGCACCAGTGTGTATATTTGTCTAAATAAAGTTGAAGCATGAGACATCAACAACTTGCAGCTCGTATACTATCGCAACGTGCATGAAGTTGTAGATATCACGGTGGTTCCTATCTATACATTTATTTTATTCCATACGCTACTCTCAAATATCGCTCTGTTATCTCGTACGTAGTGGTTAAGTCATTGAAGCTCCTAGCCCTGTTGTGCTTTAATCTTCTGTTTGATAGGTTAAGCTTGATTATTGAAAGTGCCCAGTGCAATTAATATTTATTGAATTTAAGATAGAATTGAGCCGTTTTCATTGAAAGTGGTGTAAGTCCATTTTGACAAAAAATTGGTTAATGATAAAGATGAATACAATTTATTATGAACTTTTTCCAAAAAAGTCTTAAAATTTCCATTGTTCTTATCATTACAAATTTTCATAGTTAATGAGGTTACAAATATAATTTCTTTTTAAATGGTGTAAGTCCACTTTCCTCAAAAACATACTACTATTTAGTTTAAAATTGTACTACATAATTTCTTTAGTGCATTTTTATATGTGTGGTAACATTGTAAATGACATAAACATTTTAATAGTTTCCCGGAATTTCGGTTTTCCCCCGTTTATTATAGAATATAAAGTCACTGTATGAAAATGTTGAAATAAAGCCTTTTTATTTATTTATTTTTTTATTTTATTGTTGAAGCATTTAATAAAAATTTCATAAAAAGAAATTGATTTGTTTCAATTGAGATCCCGTTGTTAATATTTTGTCAATGTAAGAGTTTTACTTTTTGCTGACTTTGAAAATGGTGTAAATCTTTTTGAAGTCATTAAAAGTATAAATTTTTGTTAATCACATTTAAAAATGATTACATTATAAATTTAATATTTAAAAAATACAAAATTGGTGTAATAACATATATCCATATTTTTCAGGTGCAAAACCTTAAGTATCTCCATATAATATAAAATACACTTACACCACTTTCAAAGAAATTGAAATTAATGAAATTTAATTAATTTTAAGTGAAGATAAAAAGTTAAAATGCAAAAATTACAAGTTACATGAGAGGAATGGGGTAGTAAAGGGTGAATTGCGTTCGTCCAATCAGGAGACAGCAGCTGTAGTTTGAGTCTGTATGTAGTTAAGTGGGTGGAGCAAATTTTGGGTTTCGACGAGGTTTCATTTGTTTTTCTGTGCGTGCATCCTTGCATGTGGTTACTATGGTTGTTCGCAAAATTAGAAAAAAATTATGAATAAATGTGCACAAATGATTTCAATATTTCCAATACAAATGTAATTGTTTAGTTTAAGTCATAAATTTGTAGGGTGGCGTTCCTTAAAATTTTGGATGATTTATAATATATTGATATTCTTTTGTTTTTTATATTTCGTTGAAAGAAGTAGATTCATAACCTAGCTGTATTATTATTGATGGAAACAACTAAGCCGATTTGCAAGCAAAAGAAATACTTATGTTATACATGCGCTTAAATGTTAATTTAGGGAGAATATTTTTATGCTCATGTATGAATGTCACAGTTTTAATATTCTATTATTTTAAAGGGATAACGGTTATTGGCGGTTTTTCGCATATGGATACAAACCGTGTTGTCGTGGTAGCCTATTGGTTATGGTCGCCTAATATATGATTACCCTAAGATATCCAGTTTTGGTACGGAATTATGATGGCAGTCAAAAGAATGAATTGATTGTCAACCTCGATCCAGTTTTCGAAATGTTTCGAACACAAGAGGATGTGTGTTTTGGTGGAAATACGAAGATATATACTCTTTTTGAGTTAGTTCCATGCGCTCGAACTGTGCAATGATCTCCGTACTCGGGAACTTCAATGATTGTACGACGTTCTGTAAGCTTAGTACTCAACACTAGTCAATAGAAAGTACTCCTGCATCAGGACAACATTCTAGTTCCCACCTTTCTATTCCCTAAGTTTAAAACTCCAGGAGCTTGAAGGTGTGGAAGTGTTGCCTCATTCTACTCATACTACTGATTTTGGACTATCAGATTGCCATCTCTTCTGTTCCCTGGCTCTTTTTCTGGGTTGATGGTGATTCCCTAATGGGACTAACAGTTGAAGTGGGTTTTTCTCCTCCGAAACAGTTGAATGGTATCAGCGAGGGAACATCCATCCTGATGGAGTTTATTTACTGGAACAAATTCTTTCAAGTTTGTTTTCTTGTACCTTTACTTTCTAAGTGTCAATACGAAAAACCTTTGACTCAGTTCCTTACGAAAGAAAATGTTCTTATATAATACAAAATATCACGTAATTCAGCGGTCTTGTTTCTGAACTTCTGACGATTGTTCAACTTGAACTATCGTTTCATATATTAATTCTAACGATAATTCACCATGCTAAATCCTCTTCGATGGTTTTCTTATTTAGTTAAAAGCAGGTTTTACTACTTCGAGGTACCGTACTCCGAGGTAAAATTTTACCTTCCACCCATGAGATTTATTGTCTTTGGTAAACTGGGATGACTCACCCCAAGTTATCCTAGCAATTGTTTTCTATTTTCGACATTCTCCCTGTCGTTCCATTCTTCATTTTTCCTCTTCCTACATCAACAGCATTATGTCTAAATCATAAATACACTTTTTTTTTTTTTTTTTTTTTTTTTTTTTTGTAAATCGAGGAACGTATGGTGCAGCTTGGTCAAATATGACCTCTCCGTCAATAAAAACTTTAATTCTAATTCAATAAAATTCACATGGGAACACCAATAAATTCGAACCATTTGACATAAGTTATCTCTGTAAATCAAATATTAGCTTCAGACAGTCTTTTAAGAGACAATATTGTTGACCCACAATATACCAACCAGAGCTTATAGAGTGTGATTTGGAGTGAGTGTTTGAAAGAGACTTCATAGAAATCAGGACATGTAAATACGTCTGTTTGTGAAGCAATATTTGTGTATAATAATTGTTTTTTAAAAGCACTGAAGGAAATAAAGACAGCAACTAACTTAGACTTTGGCTCAGAAACAATGAAACTTGCTGCCATCGAGATTATGCATGTTTAAAAAGAAAGAAATCGCAAAAATATTGTTACTTTTCGTACAGCGTGTCGGAATCTAAAGCTGGCTTTTCTGCAGAAAGGTATAATTTCAGATAAAAAGAAGGGATTTTATATTATTCTGGATTTTTTTTAAAAAAAATGAACTAAACTATTCTTTTTAAACTATAAAAGAAAGTATGAATTAATAAACTTTACTTGCGCTGAATTCCTTATAAATTGGTTTCATATGCTATTTCTCGCATTTATTTGAATTTTAAATATGTAAAATGATAATCACTAAACAACTGTATTTAAACTTTTATCTAGTGCATTATGCAGATACGGTTTTTTTAATTTTATTGCATTTATTTTTATAGCAAATAAAAACTTTTAATTGATTTATCTCGTATAAAAAAATCACTGGTTTTTCTTTCCTTTGAAATTCTAAAGCTTTTTTTTTTTTCTATTTTGCCAAATGTTTTGGTATTTTTAATTATAGCTACTAATATGTATAATAAAAGTCGGTATGCGTTATGAATTAAAACTAATTGGTTAATTTTTTTAAAAAAATGTTGAATTTAGAATTTTCACATTCTTAAGGAGTTTTTAATGTGTATTCATAAAAAAATTGTTTATGAATTTCAAACATATTATTCCTTATTCCCAAACCGATATTAACTTTTATTACACATGGTTTGCCGAACTATTAAAGCAAATTTTTTATGAGTACATCAGTTGTTGTAGGAGGAGAAGCATTTTAAAATCAATTTATAATTTTTAAATGTTTTCTTAAATTTTTTTTAATTGTTTGCTTTTGGGGGATTTTAGAGCATTTATCCTATTTTATGTAATACATACACGTAGGTTAAAAGCAAAAAAACTTGTAAATCTATTTAATCAAAGATTTTTATTTTAATCTTACCATGTTCCCTTAAAATTGTTTTAGCCTAACAAAATACAATAGTTGCATTAGAAGTCTGATATATAGAAAAGCCTTCTACGAAAGAGGAATAACACTTTACAACAAGATCCCAAGTATCACCTCTTTCTCTTTTCAAACAAATTTTTTGTTCCGTGTGTATTTGTTTACTAGCTCTAACCTGTATGATCTTATTCTTATTCTTTAAGCTTATATTCTTTTAGAAAGTCAAGATACAAGTCTTTTCTGTCATTTGTTTCCCCCGTCGCTTAGATGTTTGGCGATAAAAAGAAATAGTGACATTTCCTGTTCGATCTTTCCTACGGCTTTTGCTTTTCGTTGACGAAGTCTTTTATTCTTAAGTTATAAGCAAATACTTCTGTTTGTGGGAATCATTCTTGATGTTTACTTATTATTTCGACTTTTAAGAAATAGGCAATTTTGCATCTTTTGTGACAATGGAACTTAAAGTAATTCTCAAATTGTATGTAATTTAAAATACTGGAGTAAATACACTCTTTTACAAACAAATATATACACCCAGAATAAATTTAAACACAATCACGAAAACTTACATGTATGTAATACATGAGGAGATAAAAAAAAATGTTTGCGAATTCAGAGCAAAACATTGTTATAATAGGAAGTTTTAGCATTAAAAAGTCTGCACATCATTAATTATTAAAGACACATCTAGCAGCTATAAAAGCTGTAACACGACGTAGCATAGAATCATTTGTCAAATATGATCCCTTTGCGATAGGTTGTGCCATGCACTTTGTTACTGGGTAGTAAATTCAGCGGTAGTCCGAGATGCCTGCAGATGACTTCCATGCACTTCCAAGACGTTTTCTATTGATGAACGATCTGGTGACCAAGCAGGCCAGGGAGATTATATAATATCCTCATAGATATTTTTGAGATTGCCACACAGTGTGTGATCGAGTGTCTAAATCCATTGTTCCCCACACAGTCACAACTTATATAGACTGTGTCCCACTCGACAAAAAATGCCAGATCACACCACTGGCTTGGCCTCCTCCACAAGCGTATGTGGTGGTCTTCAACACTGAGACTGAAACGGATTCATCGCTGAAGAATGCACGCCCCCAATCGGACACACTCCAACTTGACCAAGGTTGGCAAAAATCCAATCGAAATTGCCTATGAAGTTAATGGTAGTCGTCTTAATGGATATGACCTCCTGAGTACAAAGTCGGCCATTCGTCTCTGAATGGTTTTCCTTGCTGCCATTGGATGCCTGGAAGGTGGTAAATGATGGCTTATATGATTGCGTGATCCTCACGCTCATTTGTGTTCATTCATGTGCCTCTGCGATGGATAATTTCTTTTTCTTTGATTTTCGTTGCCAACACCGAGTAATTACCACATCGCTTCGCCAAAGATGGCGGCCTATTCATCTGTTCGACTAACCTATTGAGACTTACTATGTGGCTCCTCTCTAATTTCGTCGCCTATTCGTACTCCCACCAAATGCATCTAAGAAGTATCTTTAGTGATGCGGAACCCTTTTCTCAGAATAATTAGACCAAAGTAATCGTAAAGTGTTAGAGAAGAAACTCCGATCATAAATGAGAATCAAATGGAAGGAATAACAATTTCGCAATCAGAAGATCACCATTTGGTGCATTCATTAAATTTCTTGAAACAAATAGTATTAAAGTAGATAGTTACATAACTGAAATTTACACACTTGAGATATGATAAGTGGTGCCTCGACTTAAATATTAGTGAGTAGCGCTACATATTGTTTGGGTGGATGTATATGTGTCGTGAAGTGGAAGTTGAGTGTCTGACCATCATGTGAGTGTCGCTCGAATTCATGTTAGTGTGTGTGTTAAATCTTGCCGAAATTCTTATTTAAATGTGACGCTTTGTGAGTGCAGCGTCGCCAAAAAGAGAAAAGAAAAATCCCTTTCCTTCCAAATGGACCAATATGATAACCTACCTGAGCTCCTAATGACCTACCTGAGCTCTAAATGTGAAAAACCCACAACCGGTCTTTCATCTGTAAATTCCTAGCTCAAGAGGGATCATCCAAAATTAAAAAACATTGTTTTATTATCATGCAGACCACGTATTACTAGTCACAATATCGTGCTTCCAAGTCCGCAGCTTCGTTTGAATTTCCCTACGGCTCGAACAATCGTGCTTTTAAATAGTGTCTGCTGTTCATATCATACGCAAATAGCACGCTTCCCCAAGTCTCATCAGAATTGAAATTTTAATCATATGCATATCACCATCTATCATCGTAGCTGGATAAAACAAATTAGTGTTAACGGCTCAATGAGATCTAAATTTGGATGTTTTGGTTGTTAATATATAAAGAGAATAAATAATTTAATTACTCAGTCGATTAAAATGGTTGATTAAATAATAATAAATAATTTTCTTGTTACAGATGCCAATTGTTTTGCGTATTTGCTTTCTCATCTTAAAATCAGCCTAAATTTCGAATTTCATAAAACATCGTTGAAAAGTTTCGGAGATATTTTTGTATTTAAAAAAAGCAAATTATGTACATATTTTTAATAGTATTTTTATTCAACATCCTTAAAATTATGCTCTTTTAACTATAATTTGATTAATTGTGTGTACATTCGTTATAAGCGCATCCAAACTGTAAAAATCTTGACATAGATGAGTTTTTGCTACTTCGAACTTTGAAGTGATTTTAATCATTAATTTATTTTTCCTAAGGTATGCCCCCCATTTGGATCTAAAATCTGTAGAACATTTACATTGTAAAGCATTTTATAACTACATCTGTAATTTCCTTTTATTTAATTAAATTAACAAGCAAAAAAAAGCAAATGATCCTTCAATTAAATGTTTCCCATAATCCATTAATCGTTAAAAGTTACAATTTCAAAAAAAGAAAGAAAAGCAATGTTTGAAAAAGTACATCAAATGCTAATAAAGAACATTATTCTTGAAGAATCGGGTGTTTACAACACTTCTCAACGAGGAAGATGTAGTCCAAAATTTTAATGTCATTTCATTCTTTAAGACCCTTTTTTGTAAAGAGATTACTCTAGGAAAATAAGAACAGGTTTCTAATTATGTTTACCATTTGGTGGTGTTATGTAGGAGTGAAAATTCTCTTTTCTATATCCTTTGTTGTTCGTGGAAGAGCTTATTTTATTTGTTGAAGTTATTAAAATAATTCCGTCTCTGTACTTCTCTTATTCTATTCGACACATTTATCGTTCATGACAAATGGATTACTAAAAGAGAAAGGGTGTTCTATTCCCTTATTGGCTAGAATTTTAAATAAATCCCAAATCTTTTTTAAAGAATTCTTAGTGTGATAAAGAACAAAGCATTTTTCTTCTGTTTTCAATTGAAAATAACATTCGAATTTTACTCTGGAGGAAAATCTATCGCAAGGCTTTCTGAAATGCAAAAATTGAATGCTATTGTTTATATAAAACAACAGTGTGAATTAAATACAAGCGACACGGTGTATTACAAGAGATTTTAAGAATGTAATTTCTGTACCTTTATCTGAGTCGAGGCCAAATTAAATACGTATTATAAAAGGAAAAAGTTTCAAAAAAAGCTCTAGAAATAAAAATAAATAAATAAAACTTTTTTAATCACTATCTATAATTTATTAGAGGTTTAATATACAAATTGTAACTTTTTTTTTTTTTTCAAAATAGATGAAAAAAGAAGTTTATGTGTGAAACTCAAATATATTTTTATGTGAATACAATTCGATTTATTTATTTATTTGTCGTAACACTGCGAAAAAGCATAATAAAATACAATTCAGGCTTCAAAATACAAGTATGAGTATTATAAACTCTTAAAAATTTTCTCCTACATCTGATTATTTTATTTCTTAATAAAAAAAATAAGAATAAGTAATTAAATTTTTGCATACTCTATATTCATATTCTTTTTTCCTAGAATATTAGCTTCTTTCTGCTGTAATGTTTTGAGTAGTTGTAAAAATAAATCTCCTACACTTATTAATGTATTTAAAGAATTGTGTTGAATTGAAAAATAACACATAGTAAGTTTCTTCATAATACAACCTCAGGTTTTTCTGTGACTTTATAAAACTTTAACAATAAGTTATAATTTAAACTAAAACAGAGAGTCAGGACTCTGACGTGGTTTATAAAATGAACAAAGATTATTCATTCGGAAGATTGAAATTTCAATTTGTAAATTCGGTTTAAGAGTGTATAAATTACCTCTTGGAATAAAAAGCTAGAGAAATTGATGTAAATATTCTGAGAATATTTCATTAAAAAAAATTGCTTCTTTAAATATTTTAATATTTGCAATTGTAATACATACCAAAACAACATTGCATTCAGAGCTATCAGGATTGCACGCTACAATAGTTTTTATTATTATTATATTTTTAAGTAAATAAAATCTATCTCGCTGTTTTTTTAAATAATGATTCTATATGTTGTGCCTTCATTTAAAATATTTGCATGTATATATTATTGTTGCAAAAATTATCCATTGGGTTTACATTGAAAGCAATCTAACGTTAAGGATAATGGCAAATGTCGCTTTATTCACAATATTCAGGAAAGGGCGAAATATAGGTAGCAAAACTTGCACAGATCAGCGAAATAAGAGGAACAAATACAGCATTTGCACATATCAGTAACATAGATACAAAACAGCACTTGTAATAACAGCGATATCGCTTTCGATAACGTTCAGTTCATAGGTTAACTAGTTCACACAGCATATCTCTGAAGTAATACTCTGGAGATATGCGAAGTGAATCCAAGATATATTTCCAGAGTAATACTTTGCAATTCTAAAGGCAGACTATGACAGTCCCAGCAGATTCTACTGCAGATGCAGGTCGCTTCCCGGTGTTTTCAGACCACTTCTCGATAGATTGGTTAAGACTTTTCATTTCTCTATATTTATTTTTATTCTGGTCAAGTGCGATGACACAGGAAAAAATTTATAACTTTTTTTCTAATCGAGATATCGCCAAAATTCTAGTTTTTTTTTTTTAAATAAACTTTGATTTTGTCTTCAAATTCGCTAAGATTGTCTCCAAGTCACCACAATGGTTGCCAAGATCAGAAGTCATTACTTAAGCTTTCCTTGGTATCCAAGCAATATCTGCAAATGTCTCTTTTCATTTTTTACAATAACATTGCAGGGAAACGTCATTGCAGATGAAATTTATGATGTCAGATGCATGTGATTTCAGTAATATTTCTAATTTCGTGCTGGATACTCGTTTTTTTTTAAAATGAAATATTGAATATTGGACAATATGCATAAGCGTTTTAATTCCAAGTTATTAAATGTTTTGGATACTAAGAAAACGAAAAGAATTTTTCGGACGAAAGAAGGATATGACAACTTGTTAATAAAAGTAAAAACAAAAGTAGTGACATATATTATATAACATATGCTATTATCTAATATATCTGTTTTAAGATGTCTACTGAAAGTAAAGTTCTAAAGTGTCTTTTTTATTAAAATTTTTAAATTGAAATATTGCTGTAAGTTTTATTGTGAGTCATCATGACGTTCTTCAAATTCTTAACAACGAAACCCTTAATGTTATTTGAAAATATTTATTTTTTCGAATTAAAGTATCATTACTCTATAAAATAATCTGGATTTATTACATTCCCCATTACGAGTTGGGGATTTTATAAACTTACCAGTAAATGTGATAAATGTTCAATAATTTATCACATTTACCAATTTTAATGGTGATTATGAATAAAAACCACCCCGGTAATTATACATAATCACCGGATTAATCACTTTTACCGTAACATATTCATAACACCTGGTTGAGAAGTTTCCCATAAAACTTTATTTTAGGTCATAAGTGATCGTGAAAAGATGTCATTTTGTTCTTACATAGCCTTCATAAATAACTTAGAAATGAGTGTTCTTATAGAAATTTGAGCATGAAAGCAGGTTGAAGCTAACAAAAGTAGAAAAAGTCAAGTCGCGAGCTAAACTAGAGTATTCATACCTAGCAGTCTCTTACATCAAATCGAAAGAACTGGAAAGTTCAATGCGTTGAAGTTGTAGTGTTAACTATAACTAAACATTTACATCAACATAATATTAACCAAGATTATACAGAATCGCACTTAAGAATACTACTTTGACAAATTGGAATGACTCAAAATTATGATGGCGGCTATATTAAACATATAAACTCTTATTCTATTTTTTTTTTTTTTTTTTTTTTTTTTTTTTTTTTTATATATTGATTAGAATCAAAATAAAGAGAAAATTTTCATACAAATGTGTTTCGTAAATAAATCATAGATTTGATCAAATTCTCTTCGTTAGCAATGTGAAATATTGCATCAATATTTGTAAGGATACAGTAGCGAAATTTCTTCAAGTAATTAGTTTTACATTATAAACCCTAAAGTACGAGTTGTCAATCAAACATTTCTTTTGAGAAAATTATAAATTCGTAAGCAAAATTTGTATGTATTGTTATTATGCACATTACATAAATGCTTTTTTCGCTTCACATTATATAAATTCTTTTAAAATTGTTGTTGGAGCATTTTTAAGCCCGAAAAGTAATCTTACCATCTAAATAGTCCGAAGTTTGTTGTAAATGCTAGTTTCAATAGCCTCATCGTGAATTGGTTCACGAATTATACTTGCTTGTAAAAAATAATCATTTTTTTTTTTTTTATTTATTCCAACTCTTCAGTAGCCGAAGTTATATATGTTCAATGATTACAGTTTGCTTTACAGTTAAAGTATGATCACAATTTAACCAAAATATTAATATACAGAAATATAAATGAATTAAGTTAAAAAATTAATAAATATTGTTTTAAATTATATGGTGTAATAGTAATATTTTATAATGCTATTTTTAAATTTTAATTAATTAATAATTAGGATTGCTTATTTATCCTAACAACAAGCCATATGTTTGACTGACTTGTGCAGCCATCTAGTGAGAGAAATTTCAACTAAAACTGTCCTTTACACTCTCAATGACATAGGTAGATCTGAATTCAGTTTTGATGCGAGAAGCTTTCTTGTTAATACATCCTGCATCAGTTTCGTTTTTAGTAAATATATGATCTCACACATTTGCTTATGATATTTATACTTGTATTATTTACTTCATTCTTATACTTTTATTTTCTCATTCTGACATTATTGATTTTACTATTATTACATCCTTTTATTATATTTACATTTTCATTCAGACTAGATTTTCCTTGCAAACTAATGTTACATTTATTTATTGTTGTCTTAACTTTATAATTGTTTTAAAATATGGCCATAAATATGCAGTCAATAAATAAGTGAAACATTCTACATTCATTTAAATGAACGAGATATCAGTCTTGATAACATATATACTGCCCGTTTAACATATAACTCTGTGATTGATTTTGCCATTGATGTTGTTGTTGTCAGATGTTATCTCTTATTTTGGTGTGCTTGTTAAATTTTAGCGAGAGTCATAGCGACTATGTCAAGCTGTTCTTCAGTAATATAGTGCTTTTCTAAGACTTCAGTTTTAAAAAATATGTTGGCTGAGCTTTACAGAGAAACTTCGCGATTTTTTTTTTTTAAAAAAAATAAGCCTTAGAAATTTTTTTTTAATCTTTTCAATTTCATTCTTCAATAAGTTCTTCAGTCAGAAATAATGCAGTATTAATTCGGTAATGATGTTTGGTTTGGTTTTTCTGTAAGATGCATGTCTAAGAAAATATAGAGTTTTGAACATTATTTGCACTTACAAACTCCCAAACTCACTCATCATGAACAAATAATTATTTCATAAATATTTCTTACTGATAGATTTAATATATTCCACCTATAAAACAAATAGCAAAAGGTTAGTTAATTAAAGCAATAGATGAATTTGCTCTATGAATGAATTGGGATTTTGAAGAATCCTGAGTTGAATGAAATTCAATTTCAAAGTCAAAATTTTCAGTAGGATTTGATTATGGTTACCTACCTCGAACTATAACAATATCGTTTGAAAAGATTAACACTAATTTCTGGCATTTGCACACGCTTACACTGTGCATCTTAGTGTTAATGTTAGTTTCGAACCGAGACTTGTCGAGATAAGACATGTGTTTGAGAGGTGAAATGCGAGAGTAAAGCCACGTCATCGTATGTATTAGCCGATTCGGTTTTGGAAAAATAAATTTATTCATATACAGTCTGTTTGTGTGGAATGATATGCCCATGGACAATTTTTTTAGTGATTCTAAACACTCATTACGAGTAAAAGACTTTGTATCAAGGAGACCTGTCAATGGATTGGTAGAGATATATTGGATTGGAGCGATAGAATTAAAAGATGATGTTGAAGTTAAAGGTTAAATAATGACTGACTTCAGTAAAGCAGTGCTCGGTCTAAGATGACAAGTGAATGGGAAGATTAAATGAGTATCAAAGCAACAATGCTTGCAATGTACGATTTATCTCTTTGAAATGGGTTCCCTGTAAATTAAAAATAAATGAATAAATAAAACTCTTAGTAAATTATTAATAGAAAATTGGAGCTGAAGCATTTATTCAATTAATTTTTGTGACATTATGGTCATCTTTTAAAGTTATTTTAAGCTTCGAAAAGCTACTTTGAATTTAGCATTTGTTATCGTAATAGTTACGTTCAAAGGCTGCCTTTCTCACACACGTGCAAACAATCTGATCATTCTCTTTAATCAAATAACCTTGAGATTTTCTCCAATATAGGAATACCTTGATGTCAATATGGCCTGCGCTGGTCAAAAAAGCTTTTCGAAAATCCATTCTTAAAACTACGCAGATGTGAAATGTACAGAACAAGACCGAAGTTTTGTGCGCCATTCTAATTTGCTCTAGATTTCTGGTTGTTGGAAAAATTTCAGTATGGGCACGAGTCTTTCGTGAAAAGCAGAGGAAGAGGGAGGGAATTTCCCTCATCTTTATGTCTCTTTTCTTGATTAAATGGTGTGGCCAATGAAGACAGCTGCAAATTGCTTTCCTCGTTCATTCGCAAGTAGCAAGTGCAGTCTTTAGGGGAAAACACTCAATTCTGACAGAAGTTAAGATTGAAAGTATTCTTTATTTTCCGGATTTTCACTGAACACTCCTTTGCTTGTATTTTTTTCATCTTACACGTTAGTATCCAGGTGGTCGCAACAACTAACTCAATAACCTTGATCGTCATCCTCTTCATTCGATGCCATTTTAACAACTGCCAATTTCGTATAGCGAATGAAACGAGTGAAAGTCGAGTCACAATTTAGTTCTGATAAATCTTGGAATGAAGAATCTTGGAAATTCAGACGAATCTTCAAGGAAACCCTGTAGACATTTACCTTCAGATTTATCCATACGTGTGTGTATATTGTGAAGGGGGAGGGATTAAGAGGTTTCTAAGTCTTAGCTGCGTAGTTAAAACGGAATTGCTGAAAAGAAGAAATAATATTTGTCCAATGAAAATTCAAAATTCACTGAACGATATGAATTGTGTTTTGAGAAGGGATGTCTTTTTCTTTTGTTGAATCTAGATCATTATTTAAATAGTGACCACAAATATGAATGAATGAGGATAGAAAAGTTTAATATTTTGCGCTTATATTAAGATACTTGTCATTGCTTGTCTGCGTATATCCTCGAACAGAGTCATCGAAAAATTTGAATTCAAAGCGAATATTTTGATCTTAGAATATAAACTTAATGAAACTCGTGTCAGAAACTCACACTAACTCGCAACCCTATCCCAGGTTATCTTGAATGATGGTCTTAGCCCGGTCATACAAGCGATTGTCTAATCTTAGGGACAAAACTGGACGCAACATGCAGTTGGAAATAGTGGAATTCGTTACAGTTACCCAATCGTGAAACCTTAACAAGTAACAAAGTTAACAGAAATAATAATAAAAAAATGAATGTTAATTGCTGAAAAATTTTGTTTTATATAACCTAGGGTTCCATTTCACATTGAAGAGAAAAAAATTTAACTAAAAAAATGACATTTGGTTTCCAAACATCTAACATGGAACACGCTTATTTAATAAAAACTAATACTACCGTTTTAATGTGTGCTTACGTTTTCTTTAAAATCTTTTTCCGTAAACATCTCTAAATTAATCTAACGTTCATTACTAGAAATATCAAAAAGTCATGAGAGGAAAAATGACTATTCTTATGAATTAATTTTAAGTTGAAACTTTAAGGAATCATATTCGATACATGGTAATATTAACAAGATTATTAATAATAATTTTTTTTTAAAAAAAAAATCGATACATGCAAGTACATAATTTTATTTCTTTTATGCATGTAATTTTTTTAAATTCGTAATTTGATGTTAATTTTAGAAAGTTATCAGTCAAAACTATTATAGTTATCCCATAAAGATATCAATTAAGTGCATTAGCATGAAGTCAAAAAAAGGGGGAAAAAATGTGGAGAAAGAAATACGTAGAACACAGAGAGACATTTAAGTTAGGCCGGTTAAGCCATTTGTACCTACTATTTCTATTGACGATTACTTAACTGAAATAAAATGGAATGAAATATTAATTTTGATGTTTAAAAACATAATACGAAAGCTTATTACTATTTTGTCTTTGCTTGATGTCAAGGAACTTAATTCAAACTTAGAAATCCTCTTATGGCAATTGAATTGCTCAATTTCTATATAAATTCTCAAAGTTGTAATATATACATCCGCTTATGTTACCGTGTCTTTAAAGCTCAGAAGTATTTCAAAAGAACGTAATTTTTTTTCGTTAACTTGTAACATTTATGTTCCAATACAGCAGACGAAATATGGAACACAAAAATCAAATCAGAAAAAATAGACATATACAGAATTTTAGAAGTATTATAAATTGTATTGTTATTTACGGGACAGAATAGGATTTTAATATTAAAGTGTTTTTTTCTCCTGTCTGGAAAATTGCATCGATTTGGGTATAATTTTTATAACATTATTTGAAGACAGCCTTTCACAAGATATTTAAATGTGATCTGTACAAGGCTTGTAAATAAATATTTCTTTCATATTCTATTTTTCGCAAGTTTAATTTCAATTTTGAGAAATCTATTGAGATATATTTATGAAATTTAAAAAAAAAAATTAAATGAAAATTAAGAGAAGTTTTATCGATTATATTCGAGTTCAGCAAATTTGTGATTAGTTAAAAAATTTTAAATTTTTTTTTTCGACTTGTGTATTTTTTGTACAAAAATTTATTTATTAAAAGATCCCAGACGTGAGACCTGTATTATTTTATCTCACTTAAAGTATAACAATCTCAATTGTTTTTCTAGGTGAATGATCCCACAACTATTTTTGGAATAGGATCAAACCTTGTGCAACAAGACAATATAATGAAAAACTTTTTGTTTTGTTCGTGGCGTCATCTATCAAGGAACTAACTAAGTAGAAACAATCGAGCAATATTTTATGTTCGAAAGAAAATTTAATCAATCATTCTTTTTCTTTTACGCTATGCATATTTCAAATGTAATTACATTTTAAAACCTTATAATTTCTGTTTAATTTTGCTACAGCTGATTTTTACTGCTGAAGAAATGTTTATTATTGAACTAAGTGTTTTCAATAATATGATTACATATTAAAATTAATATGAAATGAGTTCTATTCACATTCCTTAGAAGCTTTTTAAGCAAATAAATTTATTTTCGAGAGTTATTAGTTTTCGGCAATAAAAATACATAGAGAGCTGAAAGATAATTTTAATATTTTTAAAGAAATTTTTGTTAATAGTTTTCACTAGAGATGGCAGCATGTGGAATTTTCTGTTATTTGATCTCGAAAGTAAAAGAAGTGTTTCTTTCTTTTTTTTTTGGTAACCGTTTCTCCCTTTCCGTGAGAAGCTATATTTATATAATTCAACGTGTACGTTATTATTGACAGTCGGTTGCCGGCTCTGCTGATTAAACTTTCTCATCAAAATTGTTTTTCTGTAAAAAGTATTGCAGCTAATCAGAAAGTGAGTACTCTCTCCCCTTTTCCATCTCTTAGCAAACATTTTTTAAAAATCTATGTTCTGGAAAATTTATCGGAAGTAGACGAGTAACCAGTGAAAATGGATTGCGATTGGATGAATTACTAGAAATGATTTTTATTAGAGATATTAAATTTGATGCACAATTAACTTCTGTACCAACATGTGTTTGCTTTTATCAAAATCTACAAGTTTCGTTTCATTCTTTACATATCTTAAGAATATTTGGGTCGGAATGTTTTTTGGCACCAATAATTCAGGATTGCATTCTTATATCAGTATTATGATTCAAAAATAAATAAATGAATAAATTGCAATAGTGTAAAACTCGCTTTTTATTAAGGTTTTTTAAAAGTTCGAAAAATAAGATACTATCAACTTTGTCTTTTGAACTGCATTAAACTTTTCCAGAACAGAATATTTCTATATATATTGTGACGCTTTCAAGCATATTAACTTCAAATAAAAATGTAGTCAATAAGAACAATTTACAGATTGTTTAGCTGAGTCAGGTTATGGATGCTATGATTTGCAATATTTTAAACGATAGTGAATGTAGTATATAGTTTTGTTGTGTTGCATATGTATTTCATCTATTTTAATTTCTTCAAAATACAACTGTGCAGTGATTAACTTTTCATGTATCTTTGGGGTACATGTAAATTTAATTTCTAATATATATATATTGCTTTAATGAATAATGTAAATAAAATTTTAAAAATAAATTTATATATTTTATTCCTCTCCTTCCAGAAATCAGTCTAAAACTAAACTATTAATTTATGTTACATAATTTATTTGTATGCTTATAGAGGCAATACTTTATTAATGTTAGAGAAAAGTTTTTTAAATATATTTTCTTCAGAAATTTATATTGAACTGTGATTAAATAAGTTGTACACAATATATATAGAACTGTGCTCTAGTTTTATTTAATTCTTTATAAAATCTAGTATTTTTATTGTATACTTATAACTTCAATCATTTAATTTAAAATTTTGTATTTTTTTTTCCTCCCTAAATCAGTGAAATTAAAAATTATACTGATATTTTTAGTAATATTCTTATCAAATCTATAATAAAACACATCTTAATCTGCTGAATTACAAATTGAACATTATATATAAAAAATTCTATAATTCCATTTACAAACTTGTTTGAAAATAATCTTCTAACATTACAAATTATTCATATGAACATCATTACAATCATTAACATTTTACGCTTTTTACATATTAACAATTATTTCGCATGACAGTTGTTGATTTAGTAGCTCAAGAAAGGGGTGGAAATGCTGCTATCTGATAGTGCATTTCACAAAGAACAATAGAACATTCATTCTTTTTAATGAAGAAAATCTTTTACTGAACAACAGCTCTTTTGTTGCAAAGTAAAAGAACAAGATTAATCTTGAAAGGAAATTTAATGATTGCATATAATTTTAAAGAAACCATATTGTCTTGTTTCAAATTAAAAAAAAAAAATGTTTAAAATTAGATATTAACAAGAGAGCATTATTTTATATCTTCAAAACATTTATTTATCTAATGCAATGCATTTTATTTAAAAGTAATCACATACATTATGTTATGCATGAGTTTTTAGATAGCTATTTGATGTAGATTTTGATTTTTGAATAAATTTTTCTATAATTGAATAATGAAATTATAAATGTTTAATTATCTTCCTAATTTTAAATGGAAGAAAATTGTATATAATCTTCATGTAAAAATTGTTATATTACAATTTTTTTTTTTTTTTAATATTTTGAAAAATTATTAGCTGTATTATTATTTATTGTGTACAGGAAAAATTATAATTGTTAGAAAAAGGATTAGAATTATCTAGAATTGTGCAACAATAGTGGACAAGTAGTATAAGTATTTTTTTTATCATTTTATAATAATTGTAGCATTCTATTTAATAAAATTGTACTTAATGATCTTGACTTGGTAGTGAAGTAGCTACAATTGTTCTCTCTCTCTCTCTCTTTATATATATATATATATATATATATATATATATATATAAACATTTATACATTTAATTTCTCAGTCAACTTTTTAAGAGAATTTAAATATGGCTTCATTGGGTTAAAATCGAAGAATAAAAACTGTTACGAGGGTTATTTCAGGAAATTGTAGTTCCATACAGTTCTTCATAAATAACTGCATTATTTCCCTTCCCCTCCTTTTAAAATGTTTTGCTTTGGAATATCAGTAGAAAGAAATTGCATACCAAGCGTACTTGTTTTCTTGTGGAATGTTTTGAAGGGAGGGGAAAGGTCATAACCTTTTGCTTATCTCTTTTTCATGTATTTCTAGTGATTACTTTCCTATAAGGAGGATTCCGTTTGGTGTTAGAAAATAGATCCGTAATTGGAAATACTTTTTTGCATAATGGATTGTTCCAATATTTAAAATACTTAAAATAATATTGTTTAAGAATAAGATATATTTTCGTTTGCAATAATGAGATGTCTTTGAGATTCAGTAGTGCTCAGTAAATAATTTTTTCTCTTTAACAAAAAATTAAAAAAAAAAAAAGAAAGATTTTTAAATTGAATGTTTTAAAATGAATTTTGGTATACAAAATATGTTACATATTACTACAAAAAATAATATAAAAGTAATTTTTTTTATATTTAATAAAGTCTCACTATGATTCGAATGTTGAGACATTTTAATCTGAGATTCATATCGTTTTCACCAACATAAGGCAAAGACAACTTTAGATGTATATACCTTTCTACAAATATCATTTATTTTCTTGAACAATTCCTCTTAGGAGCCTACCTTCTTTGGCAAGTATGGGAATCGTATCTAGAACACAGTTACACATAGTTTGGCGCATCATAGCCACATCTGGATTTAGCGCCATTAAACTCTGCTGTAATTTATTATCATGACAGTTTTAGTAATGTAACGTTCCTCATTTTGGAACGTAATTTTGTCCTTGATCTTGTTTACGTTACAGAAAATAAAATGGTCGTGTTTGTCGAATGATGTGAAAATAGAAGAGAAAACTGTTTTGCTGTTATTTTCAATTTCATTTTGATTAAATACAGTTATTAATTTCTGTTTGTATTGGAATTCATTTATAAGATTTTTACTTCATTGAAATATATATTGTATATTTAGTTAGTGGGCAATTTTGATTTCCGTATTGTATCAACTGATCAAGTTAAATAAAAATCGATTGCTAATGTATCAATAAAGTTTATTTTCGGTGATAAATGGAAATAATTAACAGTTAGAAAATAGTGTCTCATGTTGAGAAGGTGGCTTATGGCATGTTTTTTCACATGTTAACAGTTCCAATTTTTCTTAATATTAATATTTAAACTTAATTTAATAATGGGCAAGTAAACATTAATCATGGTTCAACTCAGATAGGAGATTAAGGCCCATTTAGGGCTAGGTTCTCCTCATAATATATTCACTACGAACAGCGCGTCGTGTCAAAAAAGCTATAATGCCCTTTCCATAAATAACTCGGATTTTCTTGGAAAATAAAGAATGGGGGTTAAATTAAAACTTTTGGAAGTAGTAACCGAATTTTGTTTTGGAGAAAATTTAATCTTCCTATTTTTTTTTTTTTTTTTTGTCACATCTGTAATATAATCCTTGACATTAAGATTCAACGATACCAAATATCTGTCAGCATCAAACAACTTTTTTGATATATGAGATTCGTCATTTATGCGGCGCTCAAATGAGGTTAAAAAATAATATTGAAATACTTAAAGATTAGTTTTTCAATCATTTGGTAGCTTTTCAGAAATTCAAAAAATTACTTCAAGAATTAGAATTGGTAAAAATTTATGATCGAATGATAAGAAATAGCTTTGAATAAAAATTATTGGGGTATGTAGAATTTATTGAGAGAGATGAAAATATTTTCATATTTTTTGAATTTGAATTATACTTAAGGGAAATAAAATGTAAAAGATGAATTTAGTTTCATTTTTTGAATGTTTTCTCCCTATCTATTTCTCATCTTAAAGTCTCACAAACACAATCAATTAGGCTCATTTATAGAAATATATCTTTAATTCATGGTCATAATTAAAATTGCATCGATTATTCGTAGGAATTAAAAATATGTAATACTTTTCCTCAAAGTAAATGTTTGATAATTGACCATGAAGAGTAAAAGACCCTGAAAAAAAAAAAGTGATTACTAAGTTCATTCTTATATGTGAATTGAAATGTACGCACCATTCATAAATCGAAATCTTTCTTTCCCCCACCTTGGCGACGTAATAATAACTCTTACGAATTCTATAAATTCGAACACACCGAATTCTATAAATTACGAATTCTATAATTTCGAATGTTTATTTGAAAGTAATTTTAGTGTTATTCATGAGTATATTCTTTTCGAGAATCAGTTTTTTAACATGTGAAAAAAACTCGAGAGCAATTTGATTTTTCTGCAGTTTTTATTTCTTGGGTAGAATGAATGCAAGTAAAAATGTTCGGTAATGACCTTGAGTAAAAGCGCGGGAATTTTCCTATTTATTTTATCTACTGTAAATAAATGGTGTAAGTGACAGTAAGTGCTTCTACTTGGATAAGGTTTCAAAGAGGCTCGTAGCCAGTTTGTACTAAAGATAAAATTCTTGCTTTTACCAACACCGGGTGCCAGTTTTACACCAGAGCGCGATAGTAGCATCTACTTTGGAAACTTCTGGAAATTTCAGATATATAGTTGGTATTTTGAGATTTCGGATCCGCGCGATTTGTATTCAGGTCAGAAATATATTTTCTTTACTCATATGACTGAATATAAATTAAATAACTAGCTATATATGACTGTAATTTTTAAATCCTTTCAGATTACTGTGTTTTAATTTGTTGATTTGATTTTGTTTTGGAAATAATTCAAAAAGAAGTTTTTGAGTGTTAAGATATATGTGGTTCACTATATGAGGTTAAAATCTGTAGTTTTTCTTTTTTATATTTCATATTTTAGTTTAATCATTTGATTATTTTCTTTACTTGTTTAATTATATATTCGTATTCCGTCATTTTTCGTGGTCGGAATCAAATATTTTTGTAAAAGGAACCTAGTTTTGATTATGGAAAAAATTATTATTTATTCGATTATTAACGTTTTTGTGCTATCCCTAATTATCGGGGAATAACTAGCGAGAAATATTTTTTAAAAATATTTTCGTTCTTCTCCCGATCGGATTAGATAGAATATTGAGCTCATCATTGTGGTCAATTTGCCTAAAACATAAAATCACAACGTTTGAGTAATCTAACAAATTTGTCATTAACGTGCAACTCTAGAGTAACGCAAGATAATTACCCAAACGTTAATTTTGATATGTTTTTAGGATGTTCTCCAAGTTTGTTAGCAAAGAATCGTATAATTTATAGTTATGTAATTGCTTTTGCCATTCTTTGATACATTTCTCGGACGTACTTCTAAATGGAAATTTGTGTTTTATTCGTATGTCTCCTATTTGTGAATGATTTGAAAGACAAAATTTTAAAATTTGTTTAATGATATGTACGTGATGGTATTACTAAGCTGTAATGAAAACTAAGAAATAATCGAGATATTTGTAAAAAATTTCTTCTGCCTTTTAATTAACCCCTATGTATATAATGTAAACAACAGCCATTAAGGTTGATTTGTTTGGTTTCTGGAAGCCGTAGGTTGAAGTAACCTGCGATATTGCAAGATTTGAATTATTATTCCGTTGCCTCACCCACTTTTAATTATTGCTAAAAGTAATCCAGACAGAAACTTACTTTTTATTTATTATTAGTAAGAGAGAGTTATACATTTCTTCCCGCATTTCTTGACCTTTCAAAAGCCGTCATTGTATGATTCGTTGATTTTAAGGGATATTGAGCAAAAAAGCCTTTAATCCCCTTTAACATACTCTTTGAATTATTGATAGCGAAATATTTCATCTGCAAGAATGTTCCAAATACTAACATCATTGTAGAACTCAGCAATTTTTTTGATACTACGGGTTATTTCAATTTCCTGAAATTAAACAAATTAACGTTAAATATTGTAATTCTATGTTATGTTGATAAGGATAAGTTAATATACAGAATATATTTTCACCCCTTTATCTCTTAAAAATAATTGAATTTTAATGATACCTACATATGCTTTTTTAAATCATTCGAGTGGTTAAGGCGTCGGACTTGCGGCCGTTGAGTCTTTGGATCGAGCCTTGATGCCGCTAAAGACCCGCAGTGTAGCGGGGGCTGATGTACTTAAAATCTGCCCGGATATTTCTTCGAGTTTTTTACAGCTATTGTTTGATTTTTCAACCTTTGATGTTCATGTTCAGAAAATTGTTTAGTTTTAGCTTTCGCATTACTCTTTGATTTTTATTGGTTTTTATATTATAATGAATAATTAATTTTTAAATATGATTCTCTTTTGCACTTGCAAAACAATAAGAAATTTTGCTTAATGTAGAATTTTATTATTTATGGATTTAATAAGATCTTATTTTTCAAGTTAGTTATTGTTATTAAAATTAATCTATGCAAATAAATAGTGTTTCTTTTTAGCAGTCGATTAGTTAATTTAGACTATGATTTTTTTGATTTGGAAAATTATGCATCTCTATATTGTTACGCAAAAAAAGAAAAAAAAAAAAAAAAAAAAAAAAAAATCATTGGATTGAAAATCTTTTAAATTTTAATCAAAATATTTAAATCGTAAAATTTACAGAATTTTTATTTATACAGTCTCGTTTTCTACAATTTATAATGTAAAAATTAAATCTGCCTGAGAAATATGTATATTCTTGACATTTACTGATAAGATGGGAAAAGAAAAAAAAAAAAAGAGTATTTCATGTTATTAATATTTTCAAATTTTGTTTTAATGTTTTTTTTTTTTTTAAATATAAAAAACAAAGAAATAGAGCACCTGAAATTTTTAATTACCATTTAAATCAAAATTAGATCTAAGTTTTTAGATTTAGCCGTCACTCATTCGGTGATTAACATCCATCATGACTTTGGTTGCAGTAAAATATTTTAGTAATTTGAAATAATAATCTTCTATTGCTGAAATTTTTATTGTTAAAATGAATATTTTAAAATGTGATTATTTGAAAGGTGATCATTTTTTCAACTGCAATCCATTGCTTGGTCTTCAGTGACCATAGTTAAATAAATGCAATGCGTTTTAGATTGCTCTAAGCTGCTGAATTATATATTGTAGTGTCAGGAATTTGAAGAAAACAAATGAACAGATATATGAGTATTATTTAAATATATATCGATCATATTAACATTAAATAAATTTGACTATTTAAAAACTGAAGTGTTTTATAAAATTTAAATAATATAATATGGAATTTTCTAATAATGTATGAGTTTTTAATCAATGAATAAAAATTCTAAAATGTCTGTCAAAAGCATTAAGCATGTTTCCATTTTGGAAAATTGCATGAAAATTAAATTTCCAATATAATTATTCTTTTTGTAACATATTGTTTAAAATTTTAATTTGGGGTTTTTTAAAGTATTTTCTCATTAATGTTTTTTTTTTTTTTAAATGAATGCTTGATTTTATTATTTGTACTTTCTAGAATGTCTAAAGTTCCTAGTGTCAAACTCAGCAATGGAAAAGAAATGCCAGTTATCGGACTTGGGACATGGAAAGTAATGAATTCATTTATCATTTGAGCAATATATATTTATTTTAAAAATAATAAATTTTAGGGAAGTTATGTGGGAAATTGACTGTTTTGTAATTCTAATTTATTTGTTTAAGTTTGTTTTTTAGCTTATAATTCTTTTAAAAAAATAAAAGCATCCTATATATTTTTTTTTAAAGTTTAAATCATATATTATTTCATGTTTTGGGTGATATGTCTGAAGATCTTATTTAAAGGAATACATCTTTAAAAATCCGGATACAAAATGTGTGAATAAAAGCTTTCGTAAAATTCAGTTAAAGTTCTTCAAAAAAAAAATCTATTTTTCATTGAAATATTTTCTAAAACATGTTATTAATGCTCGAAAACAAGTCTTTGATGTTATGGAATAAGCAAAAAAATAGATAATCTGTGCTACTATGAAGTTATTGTTTAGGAATTCCAATCTGAAAATCTTCATGAAATTATAATATTGGTAGCACCTATATTTTTGTAGAAAATTAATGTGCATTCAAAAAATTCAAGTAATTTAAAAAACATTTAATTTTCTTTAAATGAGCATAAATCTTGTGTTATGCTAATGAAAAATACATTATACATTTCAAAATTCTTAAAATTATCTAATAAAGTGCAAATGAGCATAAGGTGGTGAATTATTTTATTTTAATCAGTGAATATTTTGTTTATTTATGTATTTTGATTTTATGATATATACTCTAAAAGATAATGATTTTTACTGTGTTTTTTGTCTTTTCATTTCTTATGTAAATGTCATAATAAAGCTTTTATATAATTCTTAGTCAAAACCTGGTCAAGTTTTTGAAGCTGTCAAAACTGCAATTGATATTGGATATCGACATGTAGATTGTGCTTTGGCATATCAAAATGAAACAGAAGTTGGGCAAGCAATAAAAGCAAAAATTGATGACAAAACTATTAAACGAGAAGATATTTTCGTAACTAGCAAGGTAGATATTCTACTCCAAAATTTAGTTTTGATATGTTTGTTTCCTTTCTTATAATAATATTTTATAATTTTTATTTTTAGCTGTGGAATACATTCCATAGGAGGGAGAAAGTTCTTGAATGCTGCCAATTGTCATTGAAGGCTTTGGGTTTAGATTATTTAGATTTATATCTAATCCATTGGCCAATTGCATACAAGGTAATAAATTCTGATCCAAATTCTGTTATTTTTATTTTGTTGAAATTAAGTTGTTTTTATAAATATTATTGATATGTCTTGCTTTTAATTAAAATTTAAAATAAATTTCTAATAAACAAAAATTGCAATAGAATATTAAATTATTTTGAACAATTTTCTATACCTTAATGCATGTCAACTAGAAATCATGAATTAGTAAAAATTATTAGATACATAACTTTTATTTGCTCCATTCGTAATTTTTTAGTCTACACAAATTGCTAAAAATAACTTAATCTGAAAAAGAATTTATTGTATCCATTACTTAATTATGAGATAGATTGATGAAGGATTTTGATGCAATATAGGCTAATATCCCTTTAGTATTAGAAAAATATAACGGAAATATTAATAAGGCATTATATAATAAATATTTGTCTGTTAAAATAATTTCTGAATTTTTTTAAAAAAATTTATTCTTATTTTTGTGCAACGTTTTCATGTTCCTTAAAAAATAATAAAATTCGTTTGTGTTTTGTCCACGTTTTTGGGTCTAGAAGAGTATGACGTGTAATGCATGTAGATTTATCTACACTTAGCCAATCATACTCAAATCAGCCTCACCTCACCTCCATGTGGTTAGATCTGATAATTCAAAAATATTTGGAAACTAAGAAGGAAAGGCTTGTATGTGTTGTAAAATTTTTCAGTTAAAAATATTCAATAACTGATTGATTAAATTAAAATTATAATTAAATTTTTTTATGTGTTTATCACGTGTTTGTTTTGAATTTAATGTATAATAATTAATATACTTTGTCATTATATAAAAACGTTTTTAAAAAGGTTGGTTTTTATCTCAAATTATTTATATTATAGGAAATATAAGAATCCACTTATGAGATATTTTATCATTTTGAAGAAAACTCCATTTTTGCTTTTATTTATATTTATATTTTCAGATTATGAATTATAACATTTACTGAGTATTATGTACATGTTTAAGTATCATGTCAATTTAGATTAATTAAATTTTTATTATGTTTTGTTAAAAAAAGGTATTTAAAATTCCATTTTTTTTTTGAAGTTTTAGTTAATGTTTCTACCATTATATCCAATTAAATTTTAAACTTAACTTATCTTTGTCATCACTTTATTGCTTTTATATTTTACTGAAATTGTGCAAAAATTGTGAAATTACAAATTGAAATCTTTAAGATTTCAATTTGTAAATTTGTGTGGAAATATTTCAGTTTTATACACACATAAGAAATAACTGCTAATAGAATGATCTATGTTTTTAAATGAAAAATAATAAGTTACAACTTTATGCCTTTACTATATTTTATTTCTGTTTCTGAATATTTTTATATACTTTGCAAGCTTATTTTACATACATAATATAGTATATATTACATGCATATGTTACATTATTGTATGATTTGCAGCTTTTTTTGCAACATGATGCATCTGTTAATTGATTCTGAATCCATATTTAAATCTTCTTGTTTTTATTTAGTTTCTTATTCTTTTAATATATTATTTGATTTTTATATTAATTTAATAATTTTTGTTTTTTAAAAGATTTTTTTTGTAATATAATCAAATTATTTAGACATAAAATATAAATTTTTTGTATGGTACAAATTGCATTTCTGCTGCTCTGATACATATTTTGAAATTTATTTAATTATCCAGATCATCAATCATGCTATAAGTAATAAAACCAGAATATGTTTTAAAATGAAAAAAGTGAATAGATGTCAATCCGTTCAAAGTAAATTGTACTTATTTAAGCAGAAACCTTGTGATTGGTTGGTAATTCTAGTTTTGTATAAAATTGGTTCATTCTCGTTAATCAACCACAACTTAACTTATAAAATTAATTTGTTTATTGTTATTAAGTTGTTAAATAGTATAAAGACGCATACATTTTGAATAAGTTGTTCTAAATTCTTAACACCTGTACTTGTTATGTCCTTTTTATGTCTAGTTATATTAATGAAATATTCATTTTACAGGAAGGTGATGAACTCTTTCCTAAGAATGAGAAAGGAGAGATGCTAACTAGTGACCTTGACTTTAAAGAAACTTGGAAGGTATCTGATTTTTCTATAGTATTTTTACTGAATTTTAAATATTATATTTTCTATATATATCAGTCAATCACTTATTCCAATGACTGTTAAGAATGGAAGAAAGAAAAAAAAAAAAGGGGGGGGGGTTAGAGAAAAAAAATTAAACAATAGATAATTATGAATACTTAGCTCAGTTAAACTAACATTAAAGATTTATTATGTCCATTTTAGTAGAGTTGACTTATTTAAAATTTTTTACAGATTTTCATTAAAAGAACAATCTAAAGTGTTTGAATGAAAGTTTTTGGTGTGGAGAGTGATAGTTTTGAAATATGGATTATATGTAGTCCATTTTTATAATTATATCTATGGAATAGCTTTAAAAATGTTTCATGTATTTTTTGGAACTCACTTTTAAAATAATTTGTTTTTTCAAAGGTTTTATTTAATTCATATCTTTAGAGATAAATAATTTTCTGACACATTATTAATACTTTTCCACATTTTTGTGGTATATAGTTACTCTAGTATATTGATAAAATAAATTCTTATCTTTTGTTTTAATTGATTGCAATTTCTTATTTTAGTTCTTTCTTTCTTAATTATTATTTTTTTCCTAAATTAACTATTATTTTTATGATCATGTGAATTTGTTGTGCTGAATTTTCCCAATTATTATTATTAGAGATCCAGTTTTATTATTTATTTCTGAATTTTTGTTAGGCATACTAGGAATTATAAAAAGAATTATTTGTATTTTCTATTAGATATATTGATGCTATTTTGTGTTATCAAAGTATATAAATTATGCCAAATACCATTTGATTGATTATTCATATTTTTGTTCCTTTGAAAATGTTGCTCTTACATACATAGTTAAAGTAAACTATTTTCAGATTGCTAAGCTTTTGAATAAACATAAGTTTTGTATGTAATTTACAATATTTTTGAATTTGTATAAGAATATTGATAAAAGTTGGTTATAATAAATAGGAAAACAAGCAATATAATATATGTCAACTTTATAAAAATAACCTCCTGTTAATTTCTATTGTAATTTTTTTTCTTTTTAGGGAATGGAAGAATTGTATGAGAAAGGCCTTGTAAAATCAATTGGTCTATCCAACTTCAATAGCCAGCAAATCAATACCATTCTATCTATTTCTAAAATCAAACCAGTTGTCTTACAGGTAGTTATGAATTTTAATTAACATAAAATAAAGGAAAAGAATTTTAATTAGTGATTAGTAACAGGAAAAAATACTGCATAATTATAAGAAAAATGCTGTTAATAATTTTACAGTTTCAATGGATATTGCTACATGGCCATTTTGTGTAATTGTAATATTTTTCAAAACCATAAATTGTTATTTTGGAAACAAATGTTAAAATCTTAATAAAGAAAATTTATTTTCCAAAATAAATAAATTAGTAAATAATATAAAATAAAGTAAATAAAATAAAACTTACAAAAGGTGTTTGAATTCTACGAAATATTTTCTCAAAATTTAATCAGGTGTTTACAATAGTAAGTGTAGGATTTTGAATGTGTTCTTTTTGACATAAAGCATCTTTTTACCCCATGAATGTTTGTTAATTTCAAATTATGCTATCAAATGGAATTAGGATAGATTACTTGATTTTAAGTCGTAGTCTAAGATTCTGAGTTTGTTTTTCATTTGTTTTACTCACAAACACACATATCTCAGACTTTTTTTTTTTAAAAAAAATATGATTAAATTAATTATTTAAATGGAGTAACATAAAGTGAAATACAGTAATTTATTGATATCTTTTTTTCAAACATCTGTTTATATTCTATAAACATCATTTAAAAAAACAACCCTATTTATTAAAATAATGCTTTGCTTTAAGATTTCTGAATTTATATTTTTATTTTTTACAATTGGATTGTTTAAAATATTTGATTGCGAATTTATATCTGTATGTGTTGAAAATGATTTTAACAGGAGAATATTATCAACTCATTTTTGAAGTGTCACATTATCTTTAAATTTTTATGTATTTGACTTGCATCAATATTTTACTAATACTAATAACACTGGAAAAGGTTTCAGTAACAAGATTAAAAGTTTCATTATTTTGAACTAAAGACAAAATCTCTTGGTACATTCTGATTATTTAAAAAAAAAAAACACTAATGAAGGAAAACTACATCTGTGGATAAATGGAAATGAAAAGATAATAAATATCATTAAAAAATCATAAATGAAAATAATGCATCAATTGTTGTCTTTTCATGGCATCATACATGTGTTAAACTAATTGTTTGTAATTTTTTTTTTCTAAGAATCTTTTATGATAACATTTCATTTTATGATTTAGGAAATTAAATGTGTTAAAAACATCCATTTAATTTATCATGTGAATTTTAATATATTTTATTAGTTCAGATTTAATGCTTTGAAATGATATTTGTTTAAAACTAAAAAAAAAGTTTTAATATGCACACACATATACACACAAATACAAACATTCACAAAATTCTTTTTCAGATACCATGTATAATGCATCCATATTAAGTGATTTAATGAGACTAGAATATTAAGATTTGGAAGGTTTTTGATAAACATTACCATCTTTTCTGTGGTATACACATTTACCTTTGTAAAAATTACATATATTATTAAATATAAAATTGTTTTATTTTTTATGTCAAGTCTTTTTGTGAAGTGTAGGTATTCAACTAGGATCCCATTCAATTAAAAAATGGTTGGTACAGCATAGCTAGATTTGTCTCTTGCACTTTAACCCTCAAATTTCCTTCACTAACAAATTCCAATTCAAGTTGTCTGTTTAAATATTAAATTACATGGTTATACAATTTTGTCATGCCATTATGCATTTTTTTCTTGTACATTTTTCAATGGAAAAATATCTTTAAATTGATTAATATTTTGTTTCCACATTGTGGTTCATTTTTGTAATGCTCTAATTTAGTTGGCATTTATATTCAATCAATTTTTACACATGCACTTAAAAACTAAAAGCATCCTGTATTACTGAAACGCAATATTCTAATAATTCTTTTTAGTTTACTATGGTTATTAAATTTAGTCCAAAAAAAGTAATTAACATTTTGCAATATATGCTTGCAACAATACTATAAAATTATAATTTTGTGGATCATTTGTCAAAAAACTTGTAAAACTATTCATTTATGTTAGGCATATTCTGTAATAAAAAATCAATTACCTTAATATTAACTCATTAATATATATTCAAGGTTCAAATGTTAATTCATATTTCATCATGTTCTTAGTTATTTTAATATTGTATTTAACAAAGTTTTACTTTTTTTTTTTTATCTTCTATGGTGCTATTTATTCTTCTATGTTATTTTCCATATTGCTTTTTTATGTATTATATATTTTTTTATGTATTATATATTTTTTTATGTATTATATATTTTATATATGTGAACTATTATCATTGAAAATATTAAAAATCACATTATTTAAGAAGTACAGTAATAATTTAAAAAAGAATACTACTACTAATTTGGAAGTGGAATGAAAAAAAAAAGAAAGAAACTTTTGCAGTGAGAAATCTTTTGATGAAAAATCCTATTCTCCTCCATATTTTTTCATTTACAAAATGCAGCTTTCAATTTTTCTAATTAATATTTGAACATGATGCTGTAATTATCTTAAAATATTGATAATGAAAATAATAAAACCAATGAATTATATATTTTACTATTTCATTTCTCATGTTTCTATAAAAAGGATTATCTTTTCAAAAAATTGATTGTTTTAAAACTTAATTTTTTTTTGAAATATTCATTATATACAGTGGAAAATCTCTGTAATTCCTTAAAGAATTTTAATTAAAAATGTAGTGTTAGGTTTTAAGATAAATTAGACTATCAATAATTTCTAATGTGTAAAATGAATGCATTCCATATTGTTCAGAGAACCATAAGATGGAAACAATTTTTTTTTCTTCTTAAGAATATTTATGTGTTTAATTCCTTATAAAAGTATAGCTCATAAATGAAGTAGTATATTTGCAAATATTTTTCAAATTTAAGAAAAATATTTTAAAATTAAAATAGGGGAGGTGGGGAAGGCCTTCAAAGTTAATATATAGAAGGGAAGTTTCCTCATTGAATATTTCATTTTGTCCATTACATTTCAGGTTTTTTTTTTATGCAATTAAATGTTACTTCTATATTTCATGAACCTTTCTTTAAAGTATTGCTTATGGTTTTACTTTATTTGAATTCTTTGTGATGTAATGTATTTATTTTCTTTATTTTAAAGCTTGTTTACTCAAGTCAAGTTCAAAGTATGAGTTACTTTAAAGATGCAAATAAAAAAAAAAAACTGTAAGAGCGCATTTTTTTTTATAATTTTAGGTGGAATGTCATCCTTATTTGAATCAAAACAAATTGATTGAATTTTGCAAAAAACATGATATTGCTGTAACTGCTTACAGTCCTCTTGGTTCTCCTGATAGACCTTGGTGAGCAATTTGTTAACTTTGCAAATATTTTTGAAGTTTTAATTTTGATTAAATCATTTCCTCTTTTTTTTTTTTTTTTTTTTTTGCAAGCAGTTAAAGTTTTTAGTCATTTAATAGTTATATAAACATTGGTTTGTGAAGATATTTATGTAGAAAAATGATTTTAAAGAATCTAAATAAATATCTTAATCTCTAAAAAATTGGTGATTAGTTTGAAATTGTGCATTTTAAGAATTTTGAATAAAATATGCAATGTGTGCATACTCTCAAATTGCATATTTTGAGTACATGTGTATTTTACTCTCCTTTGTATGACAAATTAACTGAAACATTTATTGAATGATAATTACCTCTTTAATAGTTCATTTAAAAATAAATTACCTTTTTATAATTTGATGAATAATGAGTATAAGGTTAGTATTTATTTTTATCAGTAGTTATTTATTGTGCGATGAATAATGTAAGCCTCAGCTGTTTTTTTTTAAATATATTTTGCTGTGTATAATCCTGAATTGAAGTAAAAAAATTGAATGCATATTATTTCTCTTAATAAAAATTTTAATCTGTCTTATTGAAAATACATTTATGTTACAAATATTAATTTATAAATGCAGAAAAAAATGTAAAGAAAATGTGGATTCATTTCTTTATATTCTTTGTTGTTCTGAAAAATAGTTAGTTACAAGTGAAATCAATGCAGTTTTATAAAATCAGGTAATTTAATATTATAAGAGATAAACAGTTCCATGAAATATTTATGTTTTCTAAAAATAATTTGGCATTAAGGTTAAAAAATAATGGGTTTAATAAATGCTTAAGACAATTTTTTTTGGTGAAAATTGTTTCACAAATAAGAATCGTGTTAATGTCATTACTTTTAAAGAAGCCCCAATTAAGTTTACTACTTTTATTTATAATATGAAATCTGATAAATAACATGATAATTTTTATTACTTGGTAATAATATTTTATTTGGAAATTAATTTTGGTAGTTAATTTACATTAATATAATATGTGAAAATTTGGATGATAAAATTACATTCAATTTAAAAAAAAAATCAAAGCTAATTAACTTTGAATTTTTTTTTTTATCAAACTCAATTTTATTAGAGTTATTTTATTAAAAGTAGAAAACATGTGTTTTTAATATAAAGCTTCATATTTTTAATTTCCTTAAATTTAAAATTATTTTAAAATTTTTTTTTGTATCTTTTAAAGAATTTATCCTACTGATAAATTTATCTCAATATCATATTTAATACTAATATATTTTAAAAACATTTGGATGTTATAAAGTTGTAAAATTTTTTTTTTTAGGGTTAAACCTGATGAGCCCTCTGTTATGGCTGATCCTCGAATAAAGAAACTTGCTGATAAATACAATAAAAGTCCTGCTCAAGTAAGTAATTTTAGTCAATGTCTTGGAAACTTTTATGCAATATGTGAATAAAATAGAGCAATGAAGTTTCAAATTTATTATGTCTTGGGTGGATTAGTTGTGAATTTTGATGTGATTCTTGTTTTTATGACTGATTATTTCAAAACTGGAAATGGTACTACCTCTATGCTATATTTTTCTGTGATAACTAAGTTTGTTTTCATAAGGTTAAATGAAATAATTAAAATATTATTTTTGTGTTGCAAGCAGTTAACTAAATTAAAATTATTGCAAATGAATTTCTTTTTTTTTACAATGGTATCAATATGTAGGATAAAAATCAATTAAAATAAAGGTCAGCAGCTATATATAATATGTATATATATATACACTTCTGGAACTTGACTATTTTGTATATCCTTTAAAAATAAATGAGAAAGGAATTAAAAGTTATTAAAAAGTATTAATAATTATATGTTAATTAGAAAGAAAATAGAAATCTGTCAAATTAGAAGTGAATTCCAGAATTAATTTTTAAGTGCATATCTTGAGGTGTTCCATTCTGTTCATTCTTTTGACCGTAATTTATGTTTATTTACTCTTAGAAGCTGAACATTTCACTTACCATACATCTTTTTTTTTTTACCTGGGCTTATATAATGGTTTGAAACATTATATCCTTTATTATCAAGTTACAAAAAAGGGGGAAATATTCCCCAAAAACTTTTTTAGATTAAATGCATCTTGAGCTTATTACATTTTGTGTAGTAAAAGCAGTGTGTGTGTGTTCAATTGTCAAACTTGATATTAAAAAAAAATGTAGCCTTATTTTCTTCACAGCTGGGAAAAATTGTATCATTGTTAATAGTACAAATACAAATAATTTACTAAGTTAATGGATTAATCTAATTAATTTACTAAGTTAATGACGTAATTAAAATGGGTAAATATATATATAAATTTATATTAAAAGAAGAAATGTTCACTTATAAATAGGAATTTTTTTTTGCAATTAATTAAGTAGAGAATGTTCTAGATAGCTTTTGTTAAGAATTCTTTTGAATTTATTAGTAACAAATATTTCAAAAAACGTGTATAACTGTTAAGGGTTTGTATATCAGATTCCTTTGAATGAAAGATTAATATGTAAAATTGCAAAAGAAAAATTAATGTTATTATCTTTAGACAAAATTGGTCAATATATGCTATTTTTCTTTCCATATAATAAATTCAATTAATATTCAATAATTATTAATATTTTCAATTAATATTCACTCAAAAATAAAACTTGTTCATATTTTTTCAATACCATTGGATAAGTAGATCAATAGTTTAAAATTGTGAAATAGTATACATGCAATTAACACATACACGCATATTTTACATGTTTATTATTTCAATTGATCAGATTCTCCATTGTAATTTTGGCCTTGAGTTTGTATAAAAATTATTGGAGAGAATAACATCACATTTTAGATTTATGAGTTCTAAAACAAGGAATTCCAAATATGTAAAAATTTGGCACATTATGATTCACACTTTTTTAGTCATATTTGATATAGCTTATATTTTGAAATATTTAGTTTTTAATTGTTATCTAAGTTTGCACTAGGAAAATAATTCTCTCAATTGCTGTTAACATCTTTGAAAAGGTTTGAACTGAAAATTAATATTAAATGTTCAAGATGATCATGTATCATTAGGGGATTCATTTAAATCCCATTAATTCAGTTTCAGCAGAATTTTATATAATTTGACATTAGGATAAATATGTAAGAAACAACTTACAAACAACATACACAAATCATTTATAAGTAGGAAAAAAAGCAGTGCAATTAAATTATTTGTTTATTTAGTTAATCCATTATAATTTATTCTTATGGAGCCATTTACAAATTATGAAAGGTGACTTTACATTTAGGAATTATATATAATATTTAATGTACTTGTTGTAATTTGTGATTGGTAATTTAGTTACATTTGATATCTCTTTTATTTTAAATATGCAATATCAACAGGAATATAAAACATGCCAATATTTTTAATGGAAATGTGTGCTCTTCATTGTATTATCTTATGTAATTCATGCCATGTCCCCTACTCTATTCATCATATTTTAATTGACTGTCCGGTGTTTCATCATCATTGCCGGATTTTTTTTCATTCATCAGTTTTAAACCTATAAGACTTGTGGAGGACCCCCCCCCATAACGTATTTGCTTATTTAAAACATATTGGTCTTTTACACCACATTTGAAGTTTTACCTTTTTAAATCTTTCATCATTATGTGTTAATTTCATGTTTTTAAAATAATGTATTTTAATTGATTTTAACAAATGTTTGGCGCAGCATAGCCTACTTTGACTCTTGTGCCATAAAACCCCTCAGTCAGTCACTCACTTATGTAATTTGTTATTTTGTATTTATTTTTTGTAACTATTATGCATTCATTTGAACAATTATTCAAATTATGTCTTTAAAATTCTACATTGTAAAAAATTAAATTTCATAGGAAA